>CAUYQG010155037.1:0-30363 GCA_963574415.1 Tarsius wallacei
CTTAGGGTAAAGAAAAAAGTCATTGGGGGCCAGATCAGATGAGTAGAGAGGGTGTTCCAATACAGTTATTTGATTACTGGCTAGAAACTCCCTCACAGACAGTGCTGTGTGAGCTGGTGCATTGTCATGATGCAAGAGCTCCTTCAGGACCATTTTTGCACATACCTTTCTCATGCCAAGATTTTCAATTAAGATTTTCCTGTTTATCGATGTTTATTTGATCTGCTATGCTTCTCACAGTAAGTCGATGATTTTGATGTACAATTTAATGAATTTTTGCAATGTTTTTGTCAGTTCTGCTTGTTATTGACCTTCCTAACCTTTCTTTATCAGTGATGTTTTCTCTCCCCTCAGAAAAACGTTGAATCCATTTGTACGCTGATGTTTCCTCATGGCATTATCACCGTGAACTTGGACTAACATGTCCCTGATTTCACTTCCATTCTTGCCAAGTTTAACAAGAAATATAATATTTGTTCATTGCTCTAATTAAAACCCCAACATTCTCGTGATGATGCACAACAATAATGAATGCCACTCAGCAAGATACAGCCACATGTCACCACAAACACAACTGTAAAACACTGATATACCAAGGTTAGGAAAGCTTACTGAGTTGGCTGCCAATGTAAGTGCATGGCGGCAAGTTTGCAAATTTAATTGTCAAACCTCGTACATCCTCTTCCCCCTTAAATTGCATCCAGGTCAAGATCATGGCCTGGGATTTACCCAGCATTCCTTTGGCGCCTCACGCTGCAACATGCTGATTTGTTCCAAACCAGGTCCTCCAGTGCCAAGAGTGTGGAGGGAACTGTCAACGGGCAGCGTTCTGGTCTTGTCTGTCTCGCATGGCTCCTGCTATCTCTCCCTCTTTCCCCATAAGGCTGGTGGCCAGGTCCCACCCCACACCTCCCAGCTAAGATCTCTCTGACTCTGCAGAAACTGGCCACAGGAACCCCAAAGTCCTCATGGCAACAAAGCACTTGGAGCACACGTGTTCCCTGTGCGTGACTCACTTGATCCCTCACAACCCTGAGTGCAGGGCCAGCAAGTGTGCTCACATCCATCTTATTTATTTTTATTTTATTTCAGAGGGTACAGGATCAAGTTTTGTTTCATGAGTACACTGTGGAATGGTGAGGTCTGGGCTTCTGTGGAACCAGTCACCCAAACAGTGAGTATGGTACCCCAAGGTCATTTTTAACCTTTCCCCTGCAACCGCCTTTTGCAACCTTTAAAATGGGCGCAAGCACTCCACAACCCTTTAGGAGGTCACCCAAAGCTGCTGACTGGTCAGTGCTCCTCCAGTGAGGCCCTAGGCCACAGCAGCAGCTCACCTGGGAGCTGGCTAGGAATGCAGAATCTCAGGCTCTGAGCCAGACCTACTGGCTCAGAGCCTGCATGTTGACAGGTGATTTCAGCACACTGTGAAGTATGAGGCATGTGGTGTGGGAGGCACACCGGGTGCAGAGCTGGGAGCCTCCATGGCTTGTACCATCCCACCCTGGCCTTCTGGGGGAAAGTCCAGCAGGTTGTCACAGCCCTGCACTGTCCCCATCACAGAGAGCCAAGGACCGTCACCACCATGAAAGCATCAGCTGGAGGCTGCATCATGCCATTGGGGCAACAGTGGGGGTGGGAGAGAGGCAGCAGGGCCCACGCGTGGGGGCGCTGTGTGGAGGGCCTGGGATGGGCACAGCCTCCAGAGCTGCGTCCTCTCCCAGCTCCGTGGGGTGCCGGTTCCCCATGGGCCTCATTGGTTTCATCTGTTGGATAGGGACAGTGTGAGGGTCCATGAGTCAGTGCTGGCACATGGTAAGATCTCAGAGGACTGGGCAGCTGCCACTCCCCGAGCAGCCCTGGGCTCTGAGCCTGCTGGCTGAGCCCCAGTCCTCACCACTCTTGCCTCCTCACACCCTCCTGTTCCAACTTCGCGGGGCTCCATGTTCCTGGCAGGTGGTGGTGTTCCAGCTGGGATTTGTGGTGGGAAGAGTGCAGTTAATACCATGTAAGACACCTTCCCACCAGGGACTTTGCTCCAGCCATCGCAAGGCTGGCGGAAGAGTGATTATCACCCGGGCCAGGGTGATATGACACTACATCTTTCAGAGAGCAGGGTGACTGGGACTGAGAAAGAGGCTAGGACACAGCCGCAGAGTCTGCTGGAGGAAGACCCATCCAGCCTGACCCAGAACCAGCCCAGGACTCCCTCCATCACCTGGGCCCTCCCTTGTGACAGGAGGAGGTGAATGGAGGGAGTGTGTGGGGCCTGCAGGAGAGTGGCCGGATGGACTTATCTAATTTGCAGACGTTGGCTCCCAGCCCCCGCTGAATGCAGCTCTGTGCTGGTCGGGACAGTGCTGGCTGCTGGAGTGAACACCAGTATTCTAGGATCCCAACACACCGGACGTCCATTTCTCGCTTGAGTCACCGTCAGTGCTGCTGCTCCCAGTGTGGGCAGCGCTCCATGTAGTGACTCAGGGAGCTGGGTTCCTCCTGTCCAGTGGCCCTGCTGTCCCTTTCATCCTGTGGCTAGGCTCTGCCTATATTTGTACCATGAACCCCTTTTAGTGGTCTGGTGAATGGACTTCTCAGAATAATATTTTTAAACACATAAAACAAAGCACATAGATAACAAAGATTATGACATAGAAATGTGACTTCTATTGCTAGTGAAATCACCAGGCCTGCATTTTATTTGTAATTGAAGGGAATCATGACTATCAGAGAGGGCACATAAAAACAAAGATGTTAATTTTTTTGCAGGTCACAGGCCCCTGAGTTCCAGCCCAGCTTCACACTCCAGCCAGCGGTCAGGGAGAAGAGACTGGGGAAGGCACAGCCTCCCCCCAGCCTCTGCCAGGAAGGACACTCGTCGCTCCACACCCCACTGTCCAGCACCAGTGACAGCCATGCCTGCAGGTGGGTCAGGAGATGCTTCCGGCCCGGCACTGAGTCTCTGGTCTCAGCATCTCCTGCTTGTTGCGTCCCACAGCACTTGCTTCCAGTAAAGGACTGAGCACATTCAGTCTAAACCCTAGGAGGTGGAATAAGATCTTGGGGCCTGCTTACAGCTGGGAACAAGCCAACCCCAGTGAGTAATGAGCAGCAGAGTTCTGCATAGCTCTGGCTGGATTCAGCCTTTGGGGGCGCCAGCTCAAGTGCTCCCAAAGGGAAGCGGCCTTCACACTGTCCTAGTTCAGGGATGGCAGGTGAAGTCGCCATCCTGTGTCTCGGCTCAGGTGGCCCATGACAGACTACACAGCCTGAGGGAACGAACATGAGCAACCTCTGGGCTCTTCTCAACCAACAGTCCCTCAGTGCCTTGTGGAGGACCCACCCTTTTCTGTCCTGTCTCCCTAGCACAGGGAAGGGACCCTGTGGCTTACATGACTCCAGGTTCATGAATCTGGGGAAGCATCAAGTAGATCCCCAGGCCTCAGAGCAGCTCCGACCGTGATTCTGTGACATCAGGGATGCCCAAACTTGCGACTTCCCTGGGGTACACCGAGTAAAGTAGAATTGTCGGTAACCCTGGCATTCCTAGGCTTCGGGACACATCTCTCCGAATTCTGGCTCCATCTTTTGGAAGCATTCTTCCCCCATCTATGTGTTCCATGGCGTTATCTCCTCTGTCTGTGTGTTAACATGGTACTCTCCTCTGAGTCTTGTGTCCCTATGGCCTTCTGTCTTTGTTCGTGTGTTAACATGGTGTTCTCCCCTCTTTCTGTGTGTTAACATTTCGTTCTCCCCTCCATCCATGTGTTAACATGGTGTTCTCCCTTCAGCCTGCATTTTCGCCTCTGTCCGTTTGTTAACATGGCGTTCTCCCCTCTGTACGTGTTTTAAAATGGCGTTCTCCCCACTGTTAGTGTATTAACATGGCATACTCCCTTCTGTGTGTTTACATGGCATCCTCCCCTCTATCTGTGTGTTATCATGGCGTTCTCCACCCAGTATTGGTGTCCCCATGGCATTCTCGCCTCTGTCTGTGTGTTGACATGGCATTCTCTTCTCTGTGTTTTAACATGGTGTTTCCCCCACTATCCATGTGTTAATATAGAGTTCTCCCCTCTGTCCATGTGTTAACATGGCATTCTCCATTCTGTCTGTGTGTTAACATGGTGTTCTCCACTCTGTGTGTTAACATGGTGTTCTCATCTCTGTCCACGTTTTAACAAGGCATTCTTCCTCTGTCTGTGGTTTCGCATGGCATTCTTTTCTCTGTCTGTGTGTTTCCAAAGTGTTCTTGCCTCTGTTCGTGTGTTAACATCGTGTTCTCCCCTCTGTCTGTGTGTTAACATGGAGTTCTCTCCTCCATCTGTTTGTTAATATTGCGTTTTCTTCTCTGTCGATGTATTAAATGGAGTTCTCCCCCTCTATGTGTGTGTAAACATGGTGTTCTCACCTTTGTGTGTTAACATGTCGTTCTCCCCTCAGTCTGTGTGTTCCCATGGCATTCTCACCTCTGTCCGTGTTAACATGGTGTTCTTCTCTCTGTGTGTTAACATGGTGTTCTCACCTCTGACCATGTGTTAACATGATTTTCTCCACTGTGTTTTCTCCATGGGTTCTCACCTCAGTTCATGTCATAACATGGTGTCCTCTTCTCTGTCTGTGTGTTAACATGGCTTTCTCCCCTCTGTCTGTGTGTTATCACAGCATTCTCCCCTCTTTTTATGTGTAAACATGGCTTCACCACTCAGCCTGTGTGTTCCCATGGCGTTCTCGCCTCTGTCCGTGTGTGTTAACATGGTGTTCACTCCTTTGTCTTTCTGTTAACATGGCATTCTTACCTCTGTCTATGTGTTAACATGGCGTTCTCCACTCAGTCTTTGCGTCCCCATGGTGTTCTCGCTTTTGTCCCAGTGTTTATAAGGCATTCTCCCCTCTGTCTGTGTGTTAACATGGTGTCCTCTCCTCTGTTGTCAACAGGACATTCTCATTCTCTCTGTGCATGTTAACATGGTGTTCTCCCCTCAGTCTGTGTGTTAACATGGCGTTCTCTCCTCCCTCCATGTGTTAACATGGCGTATTCCCCTTAGTTTGTGAGTTCCCATGGAGTTCTCTCATCTGTTCATGTGTTAACATGGTGTTCTTCCCTCTGACTGTGTGTTAACATGATGTTCTTTCCTCAGTCTGTATGTTCCCACTGCTGTGTGTTTAAAAAGTGATCTCCCCTCTGTCTATGTGTTAATGTGGCTTTCTTCTCTCAGTCTGTATGTTCCTACTGTGATCTCATCTCTGTCCATGTGTTTACATGTCGTTCTTCCCTCTATGTGTTAACATGGCATTATCCCCTCAATCTGTGTGTTCCCATCGCTTTCTCACCACTATCCATGTGTTAACATGGTGTTCTCCCCTCTATTTGTTTGTTAACACAGCGTTCTCCCAACTTCCCGTGTATTAACGTGGCATTCTCCCTTCTGTCTGTGTATTAACATGGTGATCTCCCCTGAATCTGTTTGTTCCCATGAAGTTCTCTCATCTGTTTGTGTGTTAACATGGTGTTTCCCCCTTAGTCCTTGTGTTAACATGGTGTTTTCTCCACTTTCTATGTGTTACCATGGCGTTCTCCCATCTGTCTGTGTGTTAATATGGCTTCTCCACTTAGTCTGTGTGTCCCCATAGCATTCCAGCTTCTGTTTGTGTGTTTACATGGCATATTTCCTTCTGTCTGAGTGTTAACATGGAGTTTGCCCCTCTGTCCGTGTATTAACATAGTGTTCTCTCCTCTGTCCATGTGTTCATGATGTTCTCCTATCTGTCCATGTATTAACATGGCATTCACCCCTCTGAGCTTGTGTTAATATGACGTTCTCCCCTCTGTGTGAGTGTTAACAGGGCTTTCTTGCCTCTGTCTGTGTGTTAACATGGTGTACTCCCCTCTGTTTGTGTGTGACATGGCGTTCTCCCTTCAGTCTGTGTGTTCCCATGGCATCTACTTCAGTCTGTATTTTACATAGTGTTCTCCCCTCAGTCTCTGTGTTAACATGGCATTCTCCCCTCTGTCTGAATGTTAACAGGGCATTCTCTCATCTGTCCATGTGTTAGCAAGGCGTTCTCCCCTCTGTTTGTGTGTTAACTTGGCGATTTCCCTTCAGACTGTGTGTACCCATGACGTTCTGCCTCTCTCCCTGTGTTATCATGACGTTATACCCATTGTGTGTGTGTTAACATGGTGTTATCCCTGCAGTATGTGTGTTCCCATGGCGTTCTGACCTCTGTCTGTGTGTTAACATGGCGTTCTCCCCTCTGTGTTTTAAAATGACAGTCGCCCCTCTATTTGTGTTTTCCTTTTAGTCTGTGTGTGACATGGCGTTCTCCCTTCAGTCTGTGTGTTCCCAGGGCATCTACTTCAGTCTGTGTATTACATAGTGTTCTCCCCTCAGTCTCTTTTGTGGGTTAAAATTGTGTTTTCCTTTTAGTCTGTGTGTTCCCATGGCGTTGCCTCTGTCTGTGTGTAAACATGGCGTTCTTCCTTCTGTCTGTGTGTTAACATGATGTTCTCCCTTCAGTCTGTGTGTTAACATTGTGTTCTCCCCTCTGTGTGAGTGTTAACAAGGCATTCTCACCTCCATTTGTGTGTTAACATTGTGTTCCCCCTCTGTTTGTTAACATGAAGTTTACCCTTCAGTCTGTGTGTTCCCATGGCTTCTATCTCAGGCTGTGTGTTAACATGGCATTCTCTCCTCTGCCTGTGTGCTATCATGGTGTTCTCCCCTCGGTCTGTATGTTAACAAGGTGTCCTCTCCTCTGTTTTTGTATTAACATGGCGTTCTCCCTTCAGAACATGTGTACCCAAGGCATCTTTGCCTTTCTCCTTGTGTTATCATGGTGTTGTACAATTGTTTGTGTGTTAACATGGTGTTCTCCCCTCAGTATGTGTGTTCCCATGACGTTCTCACCTCTGTCTGGGTGTTAAAATGGTGTTCTTTCCTCTTTCTGTGTGTTAGCATGGCATTCACACTTCTGACCATGTGTTAACATGGCATTCTCTAATGAGTCTGTGTGTCCCCATGGAGCCCTTGAATCTGTGCATGTGTTTACATGGTGTTCTCCTCTTCGTCTGTGTGATAACATGGCGTTTTCCCCTATGTCTGTGTGTTAATATGGTTGTCTCGCCTCTGTCATGTGTTAACATGTGTTCTCTCCTTCGCCTGTATGTTAATATGGTATTTTCCACTCAGCCTTTTTGTCCCCGTGACATTCTCAACTCTGTCCATGTATTAACATGGTGTTCTCCCCTCTGTGTGTTAACATGGCATTCTCCCCTCTATGTGTGTGTTAACATGGTATTTTTCCCCTCTTTGTGTGTGTTAATATGGTGTTGTCCACCTATTCTGTGTGTCCCTAAGGCATTCTTGCCTCTGTCCATGTGATAACATGGCATTTTCCCCACTTTCTATTTGTTAACATGGTATTTTCCCCTCTGTCCATGTATCAACATGGTGTTCTCCTCTCTGTCTGTTAACATGGTATTCTCCCCTCTGTATTGTGTTAACATGGGGTTCTCCCTTCTATCTGTGTATTAACATAATGTTCTCCCCTCTGTCCATGTGTTAACATTGCATTCTTCTCTCTGTCCGTGTGTGTACATGGAGTTCTTCCCTCGGTCTGTGTGTTAACATGGCATTCTCCCCTCTGTGTGTGTGTTAACATCGTATTCTCACCTGTCTTTGTATCAACATGGCTTTGTTCCCTCTGTTTGTGCGTTAACATAGCGTTGTCACCTTTGTCTGTGTGTTAACATGGTGTTCTCCCCACAGTCTATGTATTCCCATGACTTCTTGCCTTTTCCATGTGTTAACATGACATTCTCTGTGTGTGTATTAACATGGTGTTGTCGCTTATGACCATGTGTTAACATGGCACTTTCCACTCAGTCTGTGTGCCCCCATGGCATTCTCACCTCTCTCCTTATGTTAACATGACATTCTCCATTCTGTCTGTGTGTTAACATGGCGTGCTCCCCTCAGCCTGTGTGTTCCCATGACATTCTTACCTCTGTCTGTGTGTTAACATTGCATTCTCCAAACTGTCTGTGTGTTAACATGGTGTACTTCCCTGTATCTGTGTGTTAACATTGCACTTTCGCCTCTGCCTGTGTTAACATGGCTTTCTACCCTCTGCTTGTGTATAAACATGGCCTTCTAACTACTGACTGTGTATTAACTTAGCATTCTCCCCCCAGTCTATGTGTTCCCATGGCGTTCTCACCTCTCTCCACGTGTTAACATGGTGTTGTCCCTACTGTCTGTGTGTTGACATGGCATTCTCTCCTCTGTGTGTTAACATGGCATTCTCTTCTCTTCTCTGTATGTGTGTTAATGTGGTGTCCTCCCCTCTGTGTGTTAACAATGTGTTCTCCCTTCAGTCTGTGTATTCCCAGGGCATTCTCTCCTGTGTCCATTTGTTAACATGGCGTTCTCTCCTCTGTCTGTGTGTTATCATGGCATTCTACCCTCTGTCTGGGTGTTAACGTGACATTCCTGTTATGACTGTGTGTTAACATGGCGTTTTCCACTCAGTCTGTGTGTCCTCATGGCATTCTCGCCTCTATCCTTGTGTTAACATGGCATGCTCCCCTCAGTCTGTGTTCCCATGGCATTCTTGCTTGTCCATGTGTTAACATAACGTACTCCCCTCTGTCTGTGTTTTCCCATGGTTTTTTCCCACTGTCTGTGTGTTAACGACATTCTATCCTCTGTCAGTAGGTTAACATGGCGTTCTCACTTCCGACCGTGTGTTAACATGGAATTCTCCACTGAGTCTGTGTGTCCCCATGACCGCCTTGTATCTGTATGTGTTAACATGGCATTCTCCCCTCTGTCCATGTGTTAACATGGCATTGTCCCCTCAGTTTGTGTGTTCTCATGGCATTCTCCCCTGTGTTTTTGTGTTAGCATGGCGTTCTCCTCCCCGTCCATGTGTTAACATGCCATTCTACCCTCTCTCTGTATGTTAACATGCTGTTCTTACTTCTGACTGTGTGTTAACATGGCATTCTCCACTGAGTCTGTGTGTCCCCATGGCATTCTTGCATTTATACGTGTGCTAAAATGGCATTCTTCCCTCTGTCTGTATGTTAACATGGCATTCTCCTGTCTGTCTCTGTGTTAACATGGCGTTCTCTCCTCTGTCTATGTGTACTATGGCGTTTAACAGTCAGTCTATGTGTTCTTGTGGCGTTCTGACCTCTGTCCATATGTTAACATCACGTTCTCCCCTTTATGTGTGTGTTAACATGGCGTTCTCCCTTCTGTTCATGTGTTAATGGCGTTCTCCCCCCATCTGTGTGTTAACATGGCGTTCTACCTTCTCTGTATGTTTACATGACTTTTTCACTTCCACTTTGTATTAACATGGCATTCTCTACTGTGTCTGTTTGTCCCCATGGTGTTCTTGCATCTGTACGTGTGTTAACATGGCATTCTCTGCTCTGTGTGTTAACATGGCATTCTTTCCTCTGCGTGTTTACATGGCATTCTCCCCTCAGTCTGTGTGTTCATGGTGTTCTCCCCTGTGTTCATGTGTTAACATGGTATTCTCCACTCTGTCTGTGTGTTAACATGGCATTCTCCCCTCTATCTGAGTGTTAACAGGGTATTCTCACCTCTGTCTGTGTGTTAACATAGTTTTCTCTCCTCTGTTTGTTTGGTATCATGGCATTCTCCCTTCAGACTATGTGTTCCCATGGCGTTCTTGTTTCTCTCCGCAAGTTATCATGGTGCTGTACCCACTGTCTTTGTGTTAACATAGTGTTCTCCCCTCAGTCTGTGTATTCCCATGGTATACTCACCTTTTTCTGTGTTAACATGACCTTCTTCCCTATGACTGTTTGTTAACATGGCATTCTCCCCTCTGTGTTTTAAAATGGCAGTCGCCCCTCTGTCTGTGAGTTCACATGGTGATCTCCTCTCAGTCATTGTGTTCCCATGGCATTCTCGCCTCTGTCAATGTGTTAACATGGAGTACTTGCCTCTGTCTGTGTGTTAACATGGGATTCTCCCCTCTGTGTGTGTGTGTTAACATGGTGTTTTCCTCTCTGTCTGTCTGTTAATATGGCGTTGTCCACTCATATTGTAAAATCTCCTTGGTGTTATTACATCTGTCTATGTGTTAACATGGTGTTTTCCCCTATCTCTGGGTGTTTACATGGCATTCTCCCCTCTGTCCATGTGTTAATATGTCATTCTCCCCACTGTCTGTGTGTTACTTGACATTCTTCCTCTGTCCATGTGTTAGCATTGCATTCTCTTCTCTGTCCGTGTAGGTACATGGGCATTCTCCTCTCAATCAGTGTGCTAACTTGGCATTCTCTCCTTTGTGTGAGTGTTAACAGGGCATTCTAATCTCCGTCCATGTGTTAATATGGTGTTCTCCCCTGTATTTGTGTGTTAACATGGTGTTCTCCCTTCAGTCTGTGTGTTCCTATGGCATCTACCTCAGTCCGTGTGTTAATATGATGTTCTTCCCTCTGTGTGTTAACATGGTGTTCTCCCCTCTGTGTGTGGTTAATGTGGCGTTTTCTCCTCTGTCTGTTTGTTAATATGATGTTGTCCACTTGTTCTGTATGTCCACATGGCGTTTTTTACTCCGTCTGTGTGTTAACATGGCGTTCTCCCCTCTCAGTGTTAACAGGGTATTCTGGCCTCTGTGTGTTAACAAGACATTCTCCCTGTTGTTTGTAAGTTAACATGGCATTCTCCCTTCAGCCTCTGTGTACCCATGGTGTTTTTGCCTCTCTCCATATGTTGTCATGGTGTTATACCCACTGTTTGTGTGTTAGCATGGTGTTCTCCCCTTAGTCTGTATGTTCCCATGGCGTCCTCACCTTTGTCTGTGTGTTAATGTATTTTCCCTTCAAACTGTGTATCTAAGGCGTTCTTGCCTTCTTTTTGTGTGTTATCATGGTGTTATACCCACTGTCTGTGTGTTAACATGGTGTTCTCCTCTCAGTCTGTGTTCTCATGGCATTCTTGCCTCTGTCCACGTGCTAACATGGGGACCTCACTTCAGTCTGTGTGTTCCTATGGCTTTTTTCTCTCAATCTGTGTTTTCCCATGGTGATCTCTTCTCTGTTCATGTGTTAACATGGCTTTCTCCCCTTTGCCCATGTGTGAACATGGCTTTCTACCCTCTGTCTGTGGGTTAACATGGCATTCTCACTTCTGACCATGTGTTAACATGGCATTCTCCACTTAGTCTGTGTGTCCCCATGGTGTCTTTGCATCTGTGTGTGTGTGTATGTTAACATGGTGTTCTCTCCTCTGTGTGTGTGTTAGCATGGCGTTCTCCCCTCTGTATGTGTGTTAATATAGTTGTCTTGCCTCTGCCCATGTGTTAACATGGTGTTCTCTCCTCTGTGTGTTAACATGACATTCCACCCTCTATGTTTGTGATTACATGGTGTTTCCCCCTCTGTCTGTGTGTTAATATGATGTTGTCCACTCATTCTGTATGTCACATTCTTGCCTCTGTCCATGTGTTAACATGGCCTCCTCCCCCTATCTGTGTGTTAACATGATGTTCCACCCTCTGTGCATGTGTTAACATGGCGTTTCCCCCTCTGTCTGTGTGTTAATATGGCATTATCCACTCCTTCTGTATGTCCCCAAGGCATTCTTGCCTCTGTCTATGTGTTAACATGGCATTTTCCCCTCTCTCTGTGTGCTAACATTGCATTCTCCCCTCTGTTCATGTTGTAACATGCCATTCTTCCTTCAATCTGTATGCTAGCATGGCATTCTCCCTCTGTGTGTTAACATGGCATGCTCCCCTTAGTCTGTGTGTCCCCATGGCATTCTTGCCTCTGTTCGTGTGTTAACATTGCATTCTCCAAACTGTTTGTATGTTGACATGGTATACTTTCCTCCATCTGTGTGGTAACATTGTGCTTTCACCTCTGTACGTGTGTTAACATGGCATTTTGCCCTCTGTGTATTAACATGGTGTTCTCACTTCTGACTGTGTGTTCATGTGGCGTTATTCAATGAATTAGTGTTTCCCTATGGCATTCTCACCTCTGTCTGTGTGTTAACATGGCGTTCTCCCCTCAGTCTGTATGTTCCAATGGCATTGTCCCCTGTGTTCATGTATTAACATGGCATTCTAACCTCTGTCCATATGTTAACATGGCATTTTACCCTCTGTCTGTTAACATGGCGTTCTCACTTTTGACTGTGTGACAACATGGCATTCTCCAATGAGTCTGGGTGTCCCATGGTATCCTTGCATCTGTATGTGTGTTAACATGGCTTTCACCCTCTGTCTGTGTGTTAATATGGCATTATTCCCTCGGTCTGTGTTTTAATATGGTCGTCTCGCCTCTGTCCATGTGTTAACGTGACTTTCTCTCCTCTGTCTGTGTGTTACTATGGTGTTACTCAGTGTGTCTGTCCCTGTAACATTCTTCCCTCTGTCCATGTTTTAAAATGGCGTTCCCCCTCTGTGTGTTAGCAAGCCATTTTCCCCTCTGTCCAAGTGTTAACATGGAGTTCTCCTTCTCTGTGAGTGTTAACAGGGCATTCTTACCTCCGTCCCTGTGCTTACATGGCGTCCTTTCCTCTGTTTGTGTGTTAACGTGGCATTCTCACCTCCATCCGTGTGTTAACATGGTGCACTACTCTCTTTTTGTGTGCTAACATGGCATTCTTCCTACAGTCTGGATGTTCCCATGGCGTTTACCTCAGTTCATGTGTGACGTGGCTTTCTCCCTTCAGTCTGTGTGTTAACAAGGTGTTCTCCCTCTTGTTTGTATGTTGACACGTCATTCTCCCTTCAGACTCTGTGTACCCATGGTGTTCTTACCTCTCTCCATGTGTTATCATGGTGTTGTACCCACTGCTTGTGTGTTAACATGGTGTTCCCCCCTCAGTCTGTGTGTTCCCAAGGTGTTCTCACCTTTGTCTGTGTGTTAACATGGCATTCTTTCCTCTGTCTGTTTGTTCACATGGCTTTCTCCCCTGTCTGTGTTTTAAAATGGCAGTCTCCAGTCTGTCCGTGGGTTAACATGGCAATCTCCTCTCAGTCAGTGTGTTCCCATGGCTTTCTCGTCTCTGTCTGTATGTAAGCATGTGTTTTCCACTATGTCCATGAGTTAACATGGCGTTCTCTCTCTGTGTTATGACATTCTCGCCTCTGACTGTGTGTTAACATGGAATTCTTCCCTCTGTGTAGGTGTTAACATGGTGTTTTCCCCTTTGTCTGTATGTTAATATAGTGTTGTCCACTCATATTGTATGTCCCCATGGCGTTCTTACCTCTGTCCATGTGTTAACTGGTGTTTTCCCCTCTCTCTGGGTGTTAACATGGCATTCTCCCCTCTGTCCATGTGTTAATATGGTGTTCTCCCCTCAGTCCATGTGTTAACTTGACATTCTCCCCTCTGTCCGTGTGTTAACATTGCATTCTCTCCTCTGTCCGTGTAGGTATATGGCGTTCTCCTCTCAATCTGTGTGTTAACATGGTGTTCTCCCTCTGTGTGTTAACAGGGTGCTCTAATCTCCGTCCATGTTTTAACATGGTGTTCTCCCCTGTGTTTGTGTGTTGACATGGCGTTCTCCCTTCACACTTTGTTTACCCATGGTGTTCTTGCCTCTCTTCATGTGTTTTAATGGTGTTGTACCCATTGTATGTTAACCATGTGTTCTCCTCCCAGTCTGTGTGTTCCCATGGTGTTCTCAATTATGTCTGTGCGTTCCTATGGCGTTCCTCCTCATCCTGTGTGTTCCCATGGCAATTTCCCCTTTGCCCATGTGTTAACATGGCGTTCTACACTCTTTCTGTGTTAACATGGTGTTCTCATTCCTTTTGTGTGTTAACACGGCATTGTCCACTTAGTCTGTGTGTACTCATAGTGTCCTGGCATCTGTGTGTGTGTTAACTTGGCGTTCTCTCTCTGTGTGTTAACATGGTGTTCTTCCCTCTGTCTCTGTGTTAAAATGGCTGTCTTGCCTCTGTCCATGTGTTAACATGGCATTCTCTCCTCTGTCTGTATGTTAATATAGCATTCTTCACTAAGTCTTTGTGTCCCCATGGTGTTCTCGCCTCTGTCCGTGTGTTAACGTGGCCTTCTCTCTGTGTGTTAACATGACGTTCCACCCTCTATGTGCATGTTAACATTGTGTTTTCCCCTCTGTCTATGTGGTAGTATGGGGCTGTCCACTCATTCTGTATGTCCCCAAGGTGTTCTTGCCTCTGTCTATGTGTTAACAAGGTGTTCTCCCCTCTCTCTGTGTGTTAACATTGCATTCTCCCCTCTGTCCGTGTTGCAGTATGTAGTTCTCCCCTTAGTCTGTGTGTTAACATGGGGTCCTCTCCTGTATTTGTGTGTTAACACAGCATTCTCCCCTCAGTCTGTGTGTTCCCATGGTGTCTATCCTAGTCCAATTGTTAATATGGCGTTCTTCCCTCTGTCTGTGTGTTAACATAGTGTTTTCCCCTGTGTGTGTGCTAATGTAGTGTTTTTGCCTCTGTCTGTGTGTTAATATGGCATTGTCCACTCATTCTGTATGTCCTCATAGTGTTCTTGTCTCTGTCTGTCTTAACATGGTGTTCTCCACTCTGTCCGTGTGTTAAAATTGCATTCTCCCCTCTGTCCATGTAGCAACATGGCATTTTCCCCTTAGTCTGTGTGATAGCATGGCGTACTCTCTCTGTGTGGTGTTAACAGGGCATTCTCACCACCGTCCACATGTCAACATGGCGCATTCCCCTCTCTTTGTGTGTTAACCTGGCTTTGTCCCTTCAGTCTTTGTGTTTCCATGGCGTTCTCTCCTCAGTCTGTGTGTTAACATGGCATTCTCCCCTCTATCTTAATGTTAACAGGGCATTCTTGCTTCTGTCCCTGTGTTGACAAGGCATTCTCCCCTTTGTGTGTTAGCATGGCATTCTTCCTTGAAACTGTGTATACCCATGGCTCTTGCCTCTCTTCGTGTGTTATCATGGTGTTGTACTCACTGTCTGTGTGTTAACATTGTGTTCTCCTCTCAGTCTGTGTGTTCTCATGGAGATCTCCCCTCTGTTTATGTGTTAACATGGCTTTCTCCCCTTAGGCCATGAATTAACATGGCGTTCTACCCTCTGTCTGTGTGTTAATATGGTGTTCTCACTTCTGACAGTGTGCTAACATGGCATTCTCCACCTAGTCTGTGTGTCCCCATGGCTTCCTTGCATCTGTCTGTTAACATATCGTTCTCCCCTCTGACTGTGTGTTAATATGGTTGTCTTGCCTCTGTCCATGTATTAACATTGCGTTCTCTTCTCTGTCTGTGTGTTAATAAGGTGTTCTCCACTCAGTCTTTGTGTCCCCATCACATTCTCGCCTCTGTCCATGTGCTAACATGGCCTTCTCCCCTCAACCTGTGTGTTAACATGACATCCCACCCTCTATGTTTGTGTTAACATGGTGTTTTCCCCTCTATCTGTGTGTTAATATGGCATTGTTCACTCATTCTGTATGTCCCCAAGGCGTTCTTGCCTCTGTCCATGTGTTAACATGACGTTTCCCCCTCTCTCTGCATGTTAACATGGCATTCTCCCCTCTTTCCATGTTGTAACATGTCATTCACTAGATCTGTGTGTTAACAAGGCATTCTCCCCTCTGTCTGAGTGTTAACAGGGTATTCTCACCTCTGTCTGTGTGTTAACATGGTGTTCTCTCCTCTGTGTGGTAACATGGCATTCTCCCTTCAGACTGTGTGTTCCCATGGTGTTCTTGCCTCTCTCCATGTGTTCTCATGGTGTTGTCCCCACTGTCTGTGTGTTAACATGGTGTTTTACACTCAGTCTGTATGTTTCCATAACATTGCCACCTTTGTCTGTGTGCTAACATGGTGTTCTCTCATCTGTCTGTGTGTTAACTTGGCGTTTTCCCTTCTGTCTATATTTTAAAATGGTGTTTGCCCTTGTCCATGTGTTAACATTGAGTTCTTCTCTCAGTCTCTGTGTTACCAAAATGTTCTTGCCTTTTTCTATGTGTAAACATGGCATTCTTCAGTATGTCTGTTAGTTAACATGGCATTCTCCCTTCTGTCTCTGTGTTAATATGGCATTCTCCATTCAGTCTGTGAGTCTCCATGGCGTTCTTGCCTCTGTCCATGCATTAATATGGCATTCTCCTCTCTGTGTGTTAACACTGTGTTCTCCCCTCTATTCATGTGGTAACATGGTGTTCTCCTATCTGTCATGTGTTAATGTGGTGTTCTCACCTCTGTCTTTGGGTCAACAAAGCGTTCTACCCTCGGTGGGTTAACATGAAGTGGTCGCCTTTGTGTGTTAACAAGGCGTTCTTCCCTCGGTCTGTGTATTCTACGGCTTCTTGCCTTTGTCCGTGTGTTAACATAGCGTTCTACCCTGTGTGTGTGTATTAACATGGTGTTCTCGCTTATGACTGTGTGATAACATGATGCTTTCCTCTCAGTTTTGTGTCCCCACGGATTTCTCACCTCTGTCCTTGTGTTCACACGGCATTCTCCCCTATGTCTGTGTGTTAACATGGCTTGCTCCCCTCAGTCTGTGTGTTTCCATGGCATCCTCGTCTGTCCATGTGTTAACATTGCATTCTCCAAAGTGTCTGTGTGTTAATATGGCATACTTCCCTGTATATGTTTGTTAACATTGCGCTTTTGCGTCTGTCCATGTGTTAACATGGCACTCTATCCTGTTTTTGTATAAACACGGCCTTCTAACTTCTGACAGTTAACATGGCGTTCTACACTGAGTGTGTTTCCCCATGGTGTTCTTACCTCTGTCCATGTGTTAATATGGCATTCTCTCCTCAGTCTGTGTGCTTCCATGGCATATTTGCCTCTCTCTGTGTGTTAACATGGTGTTTTCCCTGCTATCTGTGTGTTGACATGGCATTCTCTCCTCTGTGTGTTAACATGGGGTTCTCCTCTGGGTGTATGCTACTATGGCATTCTCCTCTCTGTCCATGCGTTGACTTGGCATTCTCTCCCAGTCTGTATGTTCCCATGGCATTCTCCCTGTGTACATTTGTTAACATGGAGTCATCCACTATGTCTGTGTGTTGACATTCCATTCTACCATCTGTCTGTGTGTTAACATGACATTCTCGCTTCTAACCATGGCATTCTCTCCACAGTCTGTGTGTTCCCATGGAGTTCTTCCCTCAGTATGTGTGTTAACATGGCGTTCTTCCCTCTGTCTCTATGTTAACATAGCATTCTCACCTCTGTCCGTGTGTTAACAAGGTGTTCTCCATATGTTTATATGTTAACATGACATTCTTCCTTCAGTCTCTATGTATCAATGGTGTTCTTGCCTCTCTCCGAGTGTTGTTATGGTGTTGTACCCACTGTCTGTGTGTTAACACGGTGTTCTTCCCTATGTCTGTTTGTTAGCATGGCATTCTACTCTGTCTGTGTTTTAAAATGGCAGTTGCCCCTCTGTCCATGAGTTAACATGGTGTTCTCCTCTTAGTCGGTGTGTTCCCATGGCATTCTTGATTCTGTCCGTGTGTAAACATGCATTTTCCACTATGTCCGTGAGTTAACATGTTGTTCTCCTCTCTGTCTGTGTTTCCCCATGACATTCTCTTCTCTGTCTGTGTGTTAACATGGCATTCTCCCCTCTGTGTGGTGTGTTAGCATGGTGCTTTCCCCTCTGTCTGTGTGTTAATATGGCATTGTTCACTCATATTGTATGTCTCCATGGCGTTCTACAATCTGTCCATTTGTTAACATGACGTTTTCTCCTATCTCTGGGTGTTAACATTGTATTCTCCGCTCTGTCAGTGTGTTAATATGGCGTTCCCCCCACTGTCTATGTGTTAACTTGGCATTCTCCCCTCTGTCCGCGTAGGTACATGGCATTCTCTCCTCAATCAGTGTGTTAACATGGCATTCTCCCCTCTGTGTGAGTGTTAACAGGATGTTCTAATTTCTGTTCGTGTGTTAATATGCCATTCTCCCCTGTATTTGTGTGTTAACATGGCATTCTCCCTTCAGTCTGTTTGTTCCCGTGGCTTCAACCTCAGTCTGTGTGTTAATATGGCATTCTTTCCTCTGTCTGTGTGTTGACATGGCATTCTCTCCTCCGTGTGTGTGCCATGGGGACATACAATATGAGTGAACAATGCCATATTAACACACAGACAGAGAGGAAAGCACCATGCTAACACACCACACAGAGGGGAGAATGCCATGTTAACACATGGACAGAGAAGAGAATGTTTTCCCTTCTCTGTATGTGTTAATATGGTGTTGCCCACTCATTCTGTATGTCCTCATTCTTGCCTCTGTCCATGTGTTAACATGGCGTTCTCCCCTCTGTCCATGTGGCAACATGGTGTACTCCCCTCAGTCTGTGTGTTAACATGGCGTTCTCCCCTCTGAGTGAGTGTTAACAGGGCATTCTCGCTACTGTCTGCGTGTTAACATGGTGTTCTCCCCTCTCTTTGTGTGTTAACCTTGCATTCTCCCTTCAGTCTTTGTGTTCCCATGGCATCTACCTCAGTTCATGTGTTAACATGATGTTCTCTCTTTTGTCTGTGTGTTATCATGGTGTTCTCCCTTCAGTCTGTGTGTCAACATGGCATTCTCCCTTCTGTCTGTGTGTAAACAGGGCATTCTCGCCTTTGTCCCTGTGTTAACAGGCATTTTCCCCTTTGTGTGTTAACATGGCATTCTCTCTTCAAACTCTATGTACTCATGGTGTTTCAGCCTCTCTTCATGTGTTATCATGGTGTTGTTCCCACTGTCTGTGTGTTAACATGGTGTTCTCCTCTCAGTCTGTGTGTTCTCATGGCATTCTTGCCTCTGTCCATATGTTAACATGGTGTTCTCACTTCAGTCTGTGTGTTGCTGTGGTGTTTTTCCCTCAGTCTGTGTGTTCCCATGATGATCTTCCCTCTGTTCATGTGTTATCATGACTTTCTTCCCTCTGCCCATGTGTTAACATGGTGTTCTACTCACTATCTGTGTGTTAACATGGTGTTCTCACTTCTGACCTTGTGTTAACATGGCATTCTACACTTAGTCTGTGTGTCCCCATGGCATCCTTGCATCTGTGTGTATGTTAGCATGGCATTCTCCCCTCTGTCTGTGTGTTAATATGGTTGTCAGGTCTCTGTCCATGTGTTAACATGACGTTCTTTCCTCTTTCTGTGTGTTAATATGGCATCCTTTACTCAGTCTTTGCATCCCCATCGCATTATCACCTCTGTCCATGTGTTAACATGGCCTTCTACCCTCTGTCTGTGTGATAACATGATGTTCCACCATCTACATTTGTGTTAACATGGTGTTTTCCCCTCTGTCTGTGTGTTAATATGATGTTGTCCACTCATTCTGTATGTCCCCATGGTATTCTCGCCTCTGTCCATGTGTTAGCATGACCTTCTACCCTCTGTGTGCTAACATGATGTTCTATCTTCTGCGTGTAGTTAACATGGTGTTCTCCCCTCTGTCTCCGTGTTAATATGGCCTATTTCCCTCTGTCCACTCATTCTGTATGTCCCCAAGGCATTCTTGCCTCTGTCCATGTATTAACATGGTGTTTTCCCCTCTCTCTGTTTATTAACATTGCATTCTACCTTCTGTCCATGTCATAACATGTCATTCTCCCTTCAGTCTGTGTGTTAACATGGCATTCTCACCTCTGTCTGAGTGTTAACAGGGTATTCTCGCCTCTGTCTGTGTGTTAACATGGAGTTCTCTCCTCTGTTTGTGTTGTAACATGGTGTTCTTTCTTCAGACTGTGTTTTCCCATGGTGTTCTTGCCTCTCTCCATGTGTTGTCATGATGTTGTCCCTACTGTCTGTGTGTTAACATGGTGTTTTATCAGTCTGTGTGTTTCCATGTCATTGTCGCCTTTGTGTGCTAATATGGCATTCTCTCTTCTGTCTGTGTGTTAACTTGTCATTCTCCCTTCTGTCTGTTTTAAAATAGTGTTTTTCCCTTTGTCCATGTGTTAACATTGTGTTCTCATCTCAGTCTGTGTGTTCCCAGAGCGTTCTTGCCTTTTTCCATGTGTAAACATGGCGGTCTCCACTGTGTCTGTTAGTTAACATGGAATTCTCCACTTTGTCTGTATGCTAACATGACGTTCTCCCCTCTGTCTGTGTGTTAATATGGCGTTCTCCATTCAGTCTGTGAGTCTCCATGGCATTCTCACTTATGACAGTGTGCTAACATAGTGCTTACCACTCAGTCTGTGTGTCCTCATGGTATTTTGACCTCTGTCCTTGTGTTAACATGGCATTCTCCCTCTGTCTGTGCATTAACATGGCATGCTCCCCTCAGTCTGTGTGTCTCCATGGCATTCTCACCTCTGTTCATGTGTTGCATTCTCCAAACTGTCTGTGTGTTGACATGGTATACTTCCCTCCATCTGTGTGTTAACATTGTGCTTTCACCTCTGTACATGTGTTAACATGGTGTTCTACCCTCTGTTTGTGTATTAACATGCGTTCTTTCTTCTGACCGCATGTTCACATGGCTTTCTCCAATGAGTTAATGCTCCCCCATGGCATTCTTGCCTCTGTCTGTGTGTTAACATGGCGTTCTCTCCTCTGTGTGTGTGTGCTAACATGGCGTGCTCCCCTCAGTCTGTGTATGTATTCCCATGGCATTCTCACCTCTGGCTGTATGTTAACATGGCGTTCTCACTTCCAGCCATGTGTTAACATGGCATTCTCCACTGAGTCTGTGCGTCTCCTTGCCCCCCTCAACTGTACCTGTGTTAACATGGCATTCTCCCTTCTGTCTGTGTGTTAACATGATATTATCTCCTCTGTTTCTGTTTTTATATGGTCGTATTGACTCCATCCATGGGTTAACATGGTGTTCTCGCCTCTGTCTGTGTGTTACTATGGCGTTCCCAATCATTCTGTGTGTCCTCGTGGCATTCTCACCTCTGTCCATATGTTAACATGGCATTCTCCCCTCTGTGTGTTAACATGACATTCTCCTTTCTGTCTGTGTGTTAACATGGTGTTCTCCCCTCTGTGTGTGTGTTAATATGGCATTCTCTCCTCTGCCCATGTGTTAGCATGGTGTTCTCCCCCTAGTCTCTGTGTTCTCATGGCATTCTCCCTAGTGTTTTTGTGTTAACATGGCATTCTTCCCTCTGTCCTTGTGTTAACATGGCATTCTACCCTCTTTATATATGCTAACATGGTTTTCTCACTACCGTCCGCGTGTTAACATAGCCTTCTCCACTGAGTCTGTGTGTTTCCTTGCCGTCCTTGCACTTGCATCTGTACATGTGTTAATGTGGCATTCTCCCCTCTGTGTATGTGTTAATATGGTGTTCTTCCCTCTCCATGTGTTAACATGGTTTTCTCCCCTCAGTCTGTATGCTCCAATGGCACTCTCCCCTGTGTTCATGTGTTAACATGGCATTCTAACCTCTGTCCATGTGTTAACATGGCATTTTATCCTCTGTCTGTATGTTAACATGGCACTCTCACTTTCGATCGTGTGATAACATGGCATTCTCCACTGAGTCTGTGTGTCCCCATGGCATCCTTGCATCTGTATGTGTGTTAACTGGCATTCACCCTCTGTCTGTGTGCTAATATGGCATTATCCCCTCTGTTTGTGTTTTAATATAGTCGTCTCACCTCTGTCCATGTGTTAAAATGGCTTTCTCTCCTCTGTCTGTGTGTTACTATGGTGTTCTCCACTCAGTGTGTTTGTCCCTGTGACATTCTCACCTCTGTCCATGTGTTAAAATGGCGTTCCCCCCCGTGTGTTAACAAGGCATTCTCCCCTCTGAACATGTGTTAACATGGAGTTCTTCCCTCTGTGTGAGTGTTAACAGGGCATTCACACCTCCATCCATGTGCTTACATGGCACTCTTTTCTGTTTGTGTTGACATGACGTTCTCCCCTCAGTCTGTGTGTTAACGTTTTCCATTCTGTGTTAATGTAAACAGAGCATTCTCACCTTTGTCCATGTATTAACATGGCATACTACCCTCTTTTTTTGTGTTAACATGGCGTTCTCCCTTCAGTCTGTGTGTTCCCCTGGGGTTCTTTCCTCAGTCTCCGTGTTAACATGGCATTCTCACTTCTGCCTCTGTGTTAACAAGGAGTTCTCCCTCCTGTTTGTATGTTAACATGGCATTCTCCCTTCAGACTTTGTGTATCCATGGCGTTCTTGCCTCTTCACATGTTATCATGGTGTTATGTCCACTATCTGTGTGTTAACATGGTGTCCTCTCCTCAGTCTGTGTGTTCCCATGGCACTCTTGACTTTGTCTGTGTGTTAACAAGGTGTTCTTCCCTCTGTCTGTTTGTTAACATGGCTTTCTCCCCTCTCTGTGTGTTTTAAAATGGCAGTTGCCCCTCTGTCTGTGGGTTAACATGGCAATCTCCCCTCAGTTGGTGTGTTGCCTCTGTTCATGTGTAAACATGCGTTTTCCATTATGTCCGTAAGTTAACATGGCATTCTCCTCTCTGTGTGTTATCATGACATTCTCACCGCTGTCTGTGTGTTAACATGTGTACTTTCCTCTGTCTGTGTTAACATGGAGTTCTCCCCTCTGTGTGGTATGTAAACATGGCATTTTTCCCTCTGTCTATATGTAAATATGGCATTGTCTATTCAAATGGTATGTCCCCAAGGCGTTCTTACCTCTTTCCATGTGTTAATATGGCATTTTTCCCTCTTTCTGGGTGTTAACTTGGCATTCTCCCCTCTGTCTGTGTGTTACCACGATGTTCCACCCTCTATGTGTGTGTTATCATTGTGTTTTTCCCTCTGTCTGTGTGTTAATATGGCGTTGTCACCTCATTTTTTATGTCCCCAAGGCGTTCTTGCCTCTGTCCATGTGCTAACATGGCGTTTTCCCCTCTCTCTGTGTGTTAACATTGCATTCTACCCTCTGTCCGTGTTGTAACATGTTGCTCTCCCCTTAGTCTGTGTGTTAACATGGAGTTCTTCCCTCTGTGTGAGTGTTAACAGGGTATTCTCGCCTCCATCTGTGTGTTAACATGGCGTTTTCTCCTCTGTTTGTGTGGTAACATCTCATACTCCCTTCAGACTGTGTGATCCCATGGCCTTTTTGCCTCTCTCCACACGTTGTCATGGTAGTGTCCCCACTGTCTGTGTGTTTACAAGGTGTCTTACCCTCAGTCTGTGTGTTTCTGTGACATTCTTGCCTTTGTCTGTGTGTTAATATGGCGTTCTCGCTTCTGTCCGTGTTCTCTCTTCTGTCTGTGTGTTACTTGGCGTTCTGTCTTCTGTCTGTTTTAAAATGGCGTTTGCCCTTTGTCCATGTATTAACATTGAGTTCTCCTCTCAATCTGTGTGTTCCCAAGGTATTCTCGCCTTTTTCCATATGCAAACATGGCATTCCCCACTATGTCCATTAGTTAACATGGCATTCTCCCCTCCGTCTGTGTGTTAACATGGTGTTCTCCCATCTGTCTATGTGTTAATATGGCGTTCTCCCTTCAGTTAGTGAGTCTCCATGGCATTCTCTCGCCTCTGTCCATGTGTTAATATGGCATTCTCCTCTTTATCTGTGTGTTAAAATTGTGTTCTCCCCTCTGTCCATGTGTTAACATGGTGTTCTTGCTTTCGTTCTTGCTTTTGTCTTTTGGTCAAAATGGCGTTCTACTCCCGTCTGTGTGTTAACATGGCGTTGTTGCCTTTGTCTGTGTGTTAACGTGGCATTCTCCCCTCATTCTGTGTATTCCCATAGCTTTTTGACTTTGTCCATGTGTTATCATGGTGTTCTACACTCCGTGTGTGTTAACATGGCATCCTCGCTTATGATCGTGTGTTAGCAATGAGTTTTCCACTCAGTCTATGTGTTACCATGGCTTTCTCGCCTCTGTCCTGTGTTAACATGGCATTCTCCCCTCTTTTGATGAATTAAAAGAGTTCTACTCTCCATCTGTGTGTTAACATTCGCTTTCACCTCGGTCCATGAGTTAACATGGCATTTTACCGTGTCTGTATATTAACTTGATGTTCTCGCTTCTGATCGTGTGTTAACCTGACATTTACCCCTCAGTCAGTGTGTTCCCACTCTCTCTGTTAACATGGTGTTGTCCCCACAGTCTGTGTGTTAACATGGTGTTCTTCTCTCAGTCTGTGTGTACTTATGGTGCTCTTGCCTCTGTACATGTGTTAACCTGGAGTTCTCAGCTCAGTCTGTGTGTTCTCATGGCATTCTCCCCTCAGTTTGTGTGTTCCCATGGTGTTCCCCCTTTGTTCATGTGTTAACATGGAGTTTCCCCCTCTATCCATATGTTAACATGGCGTTCTCCCCTCCGCGTGTGTCTTAATATGGTTGTCTCATCTCTGTCCTAGTGTTAACATGGCATTCTACCCTCTGTCTGTGTGTTAACATGGCATTCACCCCTTGTTGTGTGTTAACATGATGTTTTCCTCTCTGTCTGTATGTTAATTTGGGATTGTCCACTCATTCTGTGTGTCCCCATGGTGTTCTTGCCTCTGTCTATGTGTTAACATGGTATTTCCACCTCTCTCTCTCTGTTAACGTGGCATTTTTCCCCTTTGTCCATGTGTTAACATGATGTTCTCCCCTATGTCCATGTGTTTACATGGTGTTCTTCCCTCTGTTCATATGTAAAAATTTTGTTCTTCTCTCTGTCCATGTGTTAACATGACATTTTCTCCTCTGTATGTTAACATGGCATTCTCCCCTTTGTCCATGTGTTATCATGGAGTTCTTCTCTCTGTCTGTGTTAACATGACCTTCTCCCTGCTGTCCCTGTGTTAACATTGTGTTCTCCCCTCTTTCCCTGTGGTAACATGGCATTCTTCTTTCAGTCTGTTTGTTAACATGACATTCTCCCCTGTGTGTGAGTGTTAACAGGGCATTCTACTCTTTGTGTGTTAACATGGTGTTCTCCCTTCAGTCTGTGTTCCCATGGCATCTAAATCAGTCCATATGTTAACATGGTGTTCTCTCCTCTGTCTGTCTGTTAACATCGAGTTCTCTTCTCAGTCTGTGTGTTAACATGGCATTCTTCCCTCTGTCTGAGTGTTAACAGGGCATTCTTTCCTCTATCTGTGTGTTAACAAGGCGTTCTCCCCTCTGTGGGTTAACATGGTGTTCTCTCTTCAGACTGTATATACCCATGGTGTTCTTGTCTTTCTTCTTGTGTTATCATGGTGTGGTACCCACTGTCTGTGTGTTAATATTGTTTTCTCTCATCAGTCTGTGTGTTCCCATGGCATTCTTGCCTCTGTTCGTGTCTTAACATGGTGTTCTATTCTCGTGCTAACATGGCATTCTCACTTATGACCTTGTGTTAACATGACATTCTCCACTTAGTCCATGTGTTCTCATGGCATTCTTGTCTCTGTCCATGTGTAACATTGTGTTCTTCCCACTGTCTGTGTATTAACATGGCATTATCTCCTACATCTGTGCACTATCACCTCTGTCCATGTGTTAACATGGCATTTTACCCTCTGTCTGTGTATTAACATGGTGTTCTCACTTCTGACCATCTGTTAACATGACATTGTCCACTGAGTTTGTGTTTCCCCATGGCATTCTCACCTCTTTCCATCTGTTAACATGGCATTCTCCTCTCAGCCTGTGTGTTCCCATGGCGTTCTCGCCTGTGTGTGTGTGTTAACATGGTGTTTTCACCTCTATCTGTTTGTTAATATGGCATTTTCTGCTCATTCTGTATGTCCCCATGGCGTTCTTATCTCTTTCCATGTGTTAACATGGTGTTTTTCCTTCTCTCTGTGTGTTAACATGGCATTATCCCCTTTGTCCATGTGTTAACATGACATTCTTCTCACTGTCTGTGTGTTAACAAGGACTTCTTTCCACTGTCCGTGTGTTAACATTGTGTTCTCCCCTCTTTCCATGTGGTAGCATGGCTTTCTACCCTCAGTCTATGTGTTTTCATGACTTAGTCCCCTCTGTGTGTTAACAGGGCATTCTCACCTTCGTCCATGTGTTAACACGGCGTTCTCTTCTCGTGTGTTGTGTTAAGATGATGTTCTTCCTTCAGTCTGTGTGCTCCCGTGGCGTTCTCACCTCTGTTCGTGTGTTAACTTGGCGTTCTACCCTCCGTCTGTGTGTTAACGTGGTGTTCTTCCCTCTGTGTTTTAAAATGGCAGTCACCCCTCTCTTCATGGGTTAGCATTACATTCTCCTCTCTGTCAGTGTGTTCCCATGGTGTTCTCCCCTCAGTCTGTGTATTTCCATGGTTTTCTCCCCTCAGTCTGTGTGCTAACATGGTGTTCTCCCCTCTGAGTGTTAACAGGGAACTCTCGCCTCTGTCCTTGTGTCAACATGGACTTCTCTCTTCTGTTTGTGTGTTAACATGATATTCTCCCTTCAGACTTTCTGTTCCCACAGTGTTCTTGCCTCTCTCCGCATGTTATCATGGTGTTTTCCTGACTGTTTTTTGTGTTAGCATGGTGTTCTCCCCTCAGTCTTGTGTTTCCATGGCGTTCTCACCTTTGTCTTTGTGTTAACAAGGCGTTCTCCCCTCTGTGTGTTTACATGGCGTTTTGCCCTTTGTCTGTGTTTTAAAGTGACTTTTGCCCCTCTGTCCGTGTGTTAACATTGCATTCTCCTCTCAGTCTGTGTGTTGTCATGGCATTCTTGCCTTTGTCCATGTGTAAACATGGCATTCTCCACTATGTCGGTGAGTTAACATGGCATTCTCCCCTCAGTCTGTGTGTTCCCATGGCGTTCTCGACTCTCTCCATGTGTTATCAAGGTGTTGTTCCTACTGTCTGTGTGTTAGCATGATGTTCTCTCTTCAGTCTGTGTGTTCTTATGGCATTCTCGCCTCTTTCCATGTGTTAACATGGAGTTTTCACCACAGTCTTTGTGTTCCCATGGCGTTCTCCCCTCTGTCTCTGTGTTAATATGGCGTTCTTCACTCAGTCTTTGTGTTCCTGTGATGTTCTCGCCTATGTCCATGTGTTAACATGCTGTTCTTTCCTCTGTTCATGTGTTAACATGGCATTCTACTCTCTGCTATGTGTTTTCATGGCATTCTCACTTCTGATTGTGTTAACATGGCATTCTCCACTGAGTCTGTGTGTCGCCATGGCATCCTTGCATCTGTACGTGTTTTAACATAGTGTTCTCCCCTCTGTCTGTGTGTTAACATGGTGTTCTTCCCACTGACCATGTGTTAACATGGCATTCTCCCCCTTCCGTGTGTGAACATTGTATTCTCCCTTGTGTCCGTTTGGTAACTTGATGTTCTCTCCTTAGTCTGTGTTAACATGACATTCTCCCCTCTGTGTGAGTGTTAACAGGGCATTCTTGCCTTTGTTCATGTGTAACATGGTGTTATTTTCTATGTTTGTGTGTTAACATGATGTTCTCTCTTCAGTTTGTGTGTTCCCATGGTGTCTAACTAAGTCCATGTGTTAACATGGCTTTCTCTCTTCTGTGTGTTAACATGGTGTTCTCCCTTGAGACTGTATGTACCCATGGAGTTCTTGCCTCTCTCCTTGTGTTATCATGGTATTGTACCCACTTTCTGTGTGTTAACATGTTCTCCTTTCAGTCTGTGTTCCCATGGCATTCTCCCCTCAGTCTGTATGTTAACATGGCGTTCTTCCCTCTTTCTGAGTGTTAACAGGGCATTCTCACCTCCGTCCATGTGTTGACAAGATGTTCTCCCCTCTGTTTGTGTGTTAACATGGCATTCTCCCTTCAGACTGTGTGCACCCGTGGCGTTCTTGCCTCTCTCCATGTGTTATCATGGTGTTGTACCCACTGTCTGTATGTTAATGTGGCTTTCTTTCCTCTTTCCATGTACTAACATGGCATTCTTTCATCTGTCTGTTTTAAAATAGCAGTCATCTCTCTGTTCATGGGTTAACATTGTGTTCTCCTCTCAGTCTGTGTGTTCCCATAGCATTCTTGCCTCTATCCGTTTGTAAACATAGCATTCTCCACACTGTCTGTGGGGTAACATGGCATTCTCCCCTCAGTCAGTGTATTCCCATGGCATTCTCCCTACAGTCTCTGTGTTAACATGGCATTCTCTCCTCTATCTGTGTGTGTCCCCATGGCGTTCTCGCCTCTGTTCATGTGTTAACACGGCGTTCTCTCATCAGTCTGTGTGTTCCCATGGATTTCTTGCCTCTTTTCATGTGTTATTATGGTGGTGTCCTTACTTTCTGTGTGTTAACATGGTGTTTTCCCCTCAGTCTGTGTCCTTAAGGCGTTTTTGCTCTGTCCGTTGTTAATATTGCCCTCTAACCTCTGTCTGTGTGTTAACATGGTGTTCTCCCCTGTTTAAAATGTCATTTGCCCCTCTGCCCATGTGTTAATATTGCATTCTCCTCTCAGTCTGTGTGTTCCCATGGTGTTCTTGCCTTTGTCTATGTGTAAACATGGTGTTTCTAGTATGTTCATGAGTTAACATGGCATTCTTCCCTCTTTCTGTGTGTTCCCATGGTGTTCTTGCCTCTGTCCAAGTGTTAACATGGCCTTCTCCCTTCTATCTGTGTGCTAACATTGTGTTCTCCCCTCTGTCCATGTGTTAACCTAGTTTTCTCCTATCTGTCCATGTGTTAACAAGGTGTTCTCACCTCAATCTGTGTATTCCCATGGTGTTCTTGTCTTTGTCCATGTGTTAATATGGCATTATCCACCCATTCTGTAGTTCTCAATGGCGTTCTTGCCTCTGTCCATGTGTTAACATGGCACTTTCCCTTTTCTCTGTGTGTTCACATGGCATTATCCCCAAAGTCTTTGTGTTAACATGGTGTTCTCCCCTCTGTGTGAGTGTTAACAGGCCATTCTCACTTCTGTCCATGTGTTAACATGGCATTCTCCCTTCAGACTGTGTGTTTCCCATGGTATTCTTGCCTCTCTTCACGTATTATCATGGTGTTGTCCCCACTGCTGTTTCTGTGTTGACATGATGCTCTCCCCTCAGTTTGTGTGTTTCCTTTGTCTGTGCGTTAACATGGGGTTCTCCCTTTGTCTGTGTGTCAGCATGGCATTCTTGCCTCTTTTCGTGTGTTAATATGGTGTTCTTCCCTCAGTTTGTGCGTTTCCATGGCGTTCTTACCGCAGTCTGTGTGCCCATGGTGTTCTCCCCTCAGTCTCTGTGTTCCCATGGTGTTCTCCCCTCTCTTCATGTGCTAACATGGCATTCTCCCCTCTGTTCGTAAATTTACATGGCCTTCTCCCCTCTGTCTGTGCATTAACATGGCATTCTCTCCTATGTGCCCTATGTGTGTTAACATGGTGTTCTACCCTCTGTGTGTTAATATGGTCTTCTCCATTTAGTCCATGAGTCCTCCTGGCATTCTCCCCCCGTCTGTGTGTTAACATTGTGTTCTCCCCTCTGACCATGTGTTAACATGGTGTTCTCACTTCTGTCTTTGTGTCAACATGGCATTCTACCCTCTGTCTTTGAGTTAACATGGCGTTGTCGCCTTTTTCTGTGTATTAACATGGAGTTCTCCCCTCAGTCTAGGTATTCCCATGACGTTATTGCCTTTGTCCATGTGTTAACATGGCGTTCTAGCCTCTAAGTGTTTGTTAACACTGCATACTCGCTTATGACCGTGTGTTAACATGGTGTTCTTCACTCAGTCTGTGTGTCTGCATGGTATTCTCGCCTCTGTCCTTGTTTTATCATAGCATTCTCCCCTCTGTCTGTGTGTTAACATGGCGTGATCCCTTCAGTCTGTGTGTTCCCATGGCATTCTCGCCTCTGTTCATGTGTTAACATTGCGTTCCCCCCTCTGTCCTTGTATTAACATGGAGTTCTTCTCTCCATCTGTGTGTTAACATTGCGCTATAGTCTCAGTCCATGTGTTAACATGGCGTTCTATCCTCTGTCTGTGTATTAACATGGATTTCTCGCTTCTGCCCATCCGTTAACATGATGTTGTCCACTGAGTTTGTGCTTCCCATAGCGTTCTTGCCTCTGTCCATGTGTTAACATGGCGCTCTCCCCTCAGTCTGTATGTTCCCGTGGCATTCTCACCTCTCTTTGCGTGTTAACATGGTGTTGTCCCCAATGTCTGTGTGTTAACATGGTGTTCTCCCCTCAGTATGTGTTGCCTTATGGCGTTCTTGCTTCTGTCCATGTGTTTACATAGTGTACTCGCCTCAGTCTGTGTGTTCCCATGGCGTTCTGCCCTCAGTCTGTGTGTTTCCATGGCGTTCTCCCTTCTGTTCATGTGCTAACATGGCGTTCTTCATTCTGTCCGTGTGTTAACATGGTGTTCTTCCCTCTGCCTGTGTATTAACATGGTGTTCTTGCTTCTGACCGTGTGTTAACATGGTGTTCTTCTCTCAGTCTGTGTGTACTTATGGTGCTCTTGCCTCTGTACATGTGTTAACCTGGAGTTCTCAGCTCAGTCTGTGTGTTCTCATGGCATTCTCCCCTCAGTTTGTGT
>CAUYQG010155041.1:0-10418 GCA_963574415.1 Tarsius wallacei
AAGAGGGTGAAATCACCACTCTCCTAACATATAAAGATGAACACATGTTAAAATGATTTCTTCACCAGGTTTTTTAAGTCACTGACGTGGGAACCAGGCAGATATTAGAAACAGTTAAAAAGTCTCCAAAAGGCATGTTTACAGGTCAGGCTACTCAGGTCAAGGTGCAAAGGGGGGCAGATAGACGTTCTCACAGGGGTCAGGGCTGTCAGTGTGGACAGGACAGGACATATTTGTCCTGCAAGCAGTTCTCCACCTTAAGGAGTCATAAAACTGTTCAAAGACAGTGGTATGGACCTGAAGGGCATTGTTTGTAGGTATCACATTGGGTGACCGCTGAAGGGTCAGCACTGATTCACCGCAGCCCAAGCAGGGCTTTCCCTGCAGAATGAGCCGTTCCTCCCTTAATTCCAGATACACCTGAGTTCTGAGTGCTGACCATGCGTTGTTCCAGGTGCCGGAGCAGAGCCCCAGAGGAGACAGAGCCAGGCATTGAGGGGCAGGGCAACCTGGCCAAGGAGAAAATCAAACAGGCCATCCCGGGGGCGGGGCACAGAGGGCTTCTCCAAGGTGGCATCTGAGGGGCGGGAGAGCTGCCGTACCAAGGCCAGGAGGCAGGCAGGGGGAGGGTGGTTTGCAGGGGAAGGGGGTAGGGGCACAAGCTTGGTGTCCTCGAAGCTCCCGGTTCTCAGCTCTGCAGTGCCCTGAGGTTGGCGCTGATGCAGTCAATGCTGAGCCAAGCAGCCCTGTCCTGAAGGGCAGAAGTTGCGCACTGCCAGTGGTGGGCAGGTGTCTGGGGGCCTGGGTCCCCTGGGTGGGGCTCAAGGGCGTGCCCAGGGGGTCAAGCAGCCAAGCCCCAGGCTCCCAGCCAGAAAGAGGGAAGGAAAGCTGCTCCGTGAGGGGCCTGGGTCTCAGCCCCTTCCTGCCCCAGAGTTCTGAGGGCAGGCCTTTCCGGAGGCCCGGGAACCCCAAGGGACAGACTTTCTACAAGTTGCTCGCTGCCCCCAGTCCTGATTTTTACAAACTGTTAAGTCAGTGTGGCAGGGAGGGGCTAAAACAGTTAAAATTCAAGCCAGGCTCAGTGGCTCAGCCTGTAATCCCGCTTTGGGAGGCTGAGGTGAGTGGACTGCCTGAGCTCGCGGGTTCGAGACCTGCCTGGGCAACTTGGTGAGACCTCATCTCTACGATAAATAAAAAATTAGCCGGGCGTGGTAGCGCGCGCCTGTAATTCCAGCTACTTGGAAGGCTGAGGCGGAAGGATCGCCAGGAGCGGCCACTGCATTCCAGTCTGGGCGAGGGCATGGTGACTCACACCTGTAATCCTTGCACTTTGGGAGGTGGAGGCGAGAAGAATGTTTGAGCCCACGGATTCAAGACCAGCCTGGGTAACTTGGCAAGACCTGGTCTCTACAATAAATAAAAAAATTAGCCGGGTGTGATGGCATGCGCCTGCAGTTCCAGCTACTTGTAAGGCTGAGGTGGAAGGATCACCTGAACCCAGAAGGTCAAGGCTGTGGGGGCTGTGAGTGTGCCACTGCACTACAGTTTGAATCGGAGTGAGACTCCGATTCAAAAAAAAGAAAGGAAATGCAAACACCCAAAAGCTTCCAAACCAAAACTGAAACCTGGCTATTCAATATGTGAGTACTCCATGTTTTTAACACCACACCACTCCAAGATGGGGATTAATAGGCTATCCATCTGAAGAAAGCTCCTGGTCAAAAACTGAAAGCTTTAACATTCCCACTACTTAGTAAATATGCAAGAGACCTGCTAATGTGCCCACACAAAATTTTGTACACAAATGTTACTAGCATTATTCATAATAGCCAAAAGTAGAAACCACCCAAATATCCATCAACTAATGAACAGGCAAAGAAAATGTGATACACACACACACTGGAATATTATTCAGTCTTATAAATGATTGAAGTACTGACTCATACAACATGGATGAACCTTGAAAACATTATGCTAAGTGAAAAAAAACAGTCACAAAAAGACCACATAGTGCATGATTCCATTTATAAGAAATGTCCAGAGTAGGCAAGAAAATAATTTTGTTTGTTTGTTTGTTTGTTTTGTTTTTTTGAGTTGGAGTCTCACTCTGTCACCCAGACTGGAGTGCAGTGGCCGCTCCCGGCTACTGCAGCCTCGACCTGTTGGGCTCCAGTGATCCCTCCGCCTCAGCCTTCCAAGTAGCTGGAACTGCAAGCGCACGCCACCACACTCGGCGAATTTTTTGATTTATTGTAGAGATGAGGTCTCACCAAGTTGCCCAGGCGGGTCTCAAACCCGCGGGCTCAGGCAATCCACTCACCTCAGCCTCCCAAGGTACGGGATTACAGGCTGAACCACCAAGCCCGGCTTAGAAAGGGTTTTAATTCTCCATTGTTGATGAAGCTTATCTTAGCTGAGTAGGAAATTCTTTTTGTGAAATCATTTTCAAAGTTTTTTGAGAAATCTGATGATTGGAGTCTAGTCTCTTCTAGCTTGTAGTGTTTCTGTAGATAAGTCTGCTGCTATTCTAATTGGTCTGCCCTGGTAGGTAGTCTGAAGTTTCTCTCTCACTGTCTTTAAGATGTTTTTCTTTTATACTTACTTTGTGTGTATTACTATATGCCAGGGAGTTGTTCTCATTTGATGCCTTCTAGGGGTTCTCAGAATCTCTTCCTTTTGGATGGTTGGGTATCTGATGACATGAGGGAAGTTTTCTTGGATAACTTCATGAAATGTTTTTTCCAAGGTGTTCTCTGTCTCCCTTTCTGCTTTAGAAATGCCAACCAGGTGTAATTTTGGCTTCTTAATATAATCACACATCTCTTGGAGGCTTTGTTCCATCTTTTTAAGCTTCTTTTTCTATGCTTTTAACCATTTGGGTTAGTTATTTCGGTCTACAAGCTCTGGGATTGTTTCTTATACTTGGTTAATTCTGCTTTTCATACTTGCCAGTTTGTTATTTATTTTATTCATTGTGCCCTACATTGCCATAATTCCTATTTTAAAATCTTTTACACTTCTTACCTTTCATGATTCTTAGTCATTGTCGCCATTAATATCTTAATGTCTCGATTTGTAGTGTGAGACCAGTGGTTCTGGGTACTCTTCAATGTTTCAGTGTCAAAGTCTGCATTCTTAGAGGCTTACTTACCAGGTGTCTGGGGGGCACTTGTGTTCTTCCCCGGATTCTTCTTCATTTATGATGGATCCCTCCCCTTTTTTTCTGTTTAATTCTGTTACTCAGTGAAAGGGAGGATAGTTTTCACTTCTGTTTTCTCAACCACCTATTATTTCTTAGGTAGAGCCTCTGGCTTTGCTCAATTTTGAAGCCAGGCTGAGGGTAGGGGGCTTTGCTGTCATTTTGCACTTTTGAGATTTGATTAAGGTGTAATGAGGGGTAGCTAAGGTTAAGAAGCTACCTGCAGAATGCAATATCTGCTGACTGGGGTGTGGGCTCCCTGAAACCCACATCTCTACCAGCTTACACTGTGTGCGTACAGTGGGATCGTGTGTATATCCCCTGAAACCAAAATGGCATCAGAGAAAGGAGATGAACAGAGAAAAAAAGAAGTGAGAAAAAAAGGAAGTGAAGATAAAGAATAAAAACAAATCAAGCAAACAAACAGCTAAACAAACAAAAAACAAAACATAACAAAGGAAAAAGCAAAAACAACAATACAAAACAAAAATGAAGATATACTCTCATTCAAATACACCCACATGTAAAAAAAAAAAGAAAAAGAAAAGGGAGAAAAAAGAGGGAATCAAATCAGAACATATACACACAAAGATATGTATGAAGAGGGTGAGTAAAAAAGAGAAAAGAAAAAGACTGCAAAATTTTGTGAGTCTTGAGTGCCCTCTTGCTCCCTTTAGTGCCCTTCTCTGGAACTTCAGATTCCTTTTTTATTGGCGTGCCCAAGCATCTTTTGGTTTGCTGTGGGAGGTAGTGGGCTTTGGTCTCTAGACCCTCTCCTCTGCTCTCTGTGTCAGTGATCAAGATGCTCTCCACATGGGTCAGATGTCCCAGAGATTGCTTGGGGAAGGGGCATGGATTGGATCAAGACTCACTCCTACTCATCTGCTGCTAGATCTCCACTTTTAGTACAAAGATCTGTGAATGGGCCAGTGTGGATGATGGGGAGGGCATCTGAGTTTCCAAGACATGGACTGTCTCTGAGTATCATGCACCTGGAGAGTCCTCCCTTAAAAAATGATGATTGATCTCAGAGGGGTGTGGAGATTTCCCCTTGGTCCCAGGATGTAGGCATCTCAGTACTGGATGAGCCAAAGGATGTCTCTGCCCAGGTTCTAGGACCAAGAAAATGGTGCCAGTCAGCATCTTCTCCTCCTTCTTTCAGTATTTTAAAGATGATGTTCCACTGTCTTCTAGCTTGCATTTTTTGGATGAGAATTCTGCTGTCAAAATTATCTTTGTTTAGACATGATGTGATTTCTTTGTCTACTTTTAGATATTATCTTTGTCACTATTTTACAGTTATTTGACTACGATGGGCTTTGATTTATGCATATTGTGGCTGACATTTTATGTACTACTTTAGAGTGTTTACTAAACTCTCTGTACATGTATAGTTTTTACTGAATTCAGATTTTTTTTTTTGGTTATTAGTTCTTTCTCTTCACATGAAGCATTAATTACATATAAATTAGGTCACATTAAATTTTCCATAACTTATTTTTTCTTTTTTTATTTTGTATTTTGTCTATGTTGAATTTTGATTAATTATTATTACTGTGTCCTTAAGTTCACTAATGTTTTTCTTGTCATTGTCTAGTATACTGCTAATACCATTCATTTTATTTTTAACTATAGTTATACTAATTTTTTATCTTGAGAAATGTGATTGTGGTTTCTTTATATTCTCAGTACCTCTACTTAACATACTCATGTCTACTTTTTGTACACATAAAAGGTAGCTATAATAATTCTTCCAAAATTTTTCTCTATTCTCTCATCGGTACTATTTTTATGTCTATTTCTATGGCTGGACTTTCTCCTATGTATGAATCATGTTACTTTTCTTTTGGTATCTGGTAAGCTTAGATTGATCTTATGTCAGCTTGCAGATAGTTTTCTCTCATGTATGGGATGATCTTATGTGTGGGGTCATCACCTGGAAAAGGACAGGACCTCTTTGCAAAAGTTCAGCATTCATAACCTTTGCTGATCACTTCCCCTATGAACTTTGTCCTAACACCTGAAACTAGTTTTAGTTTGTGTATCCAATTTCCCAGATCCATCTCTTTAACTTCTTTAGACCACCAGGCTCTGCCTGAGTCCTGCCACCCATACAGTGGTTGGGAAATGTTCCAGCGAGTAACTGGGACTACTGTAAGCTTAACTCCTTTGCTTTCCCTGTCTGAGCCTTGTCTGTATTACATGTCCCTGGTACTCCAACTTAAACTTAAGCAGAATCACTTAGACAAAAATAACTTGAGACAAAATTATTTATCAAGGATAGATAGGAATAATGATAATTTGAAAAATAAACAACTAAAAAATTTATGTGACTACTATTTATTTCAATTTGCCTGAATTAGGACATGAAGCTATGCATTTTATTTCTTAGTTCCATCTCAATTCCTTAAAAAACAAGAAACTGTGTTTTAAAAATTAGAATTCTCAAATTTTGTTGCAAACATTTGATATATTTCTTTAAAATTTTTTATAGTAGATTAATGTTATGTCATCTAGTAGTTTCACGCTTAACCAATGTTTCAAATATTCAGAACACCTGAATAAGGTGTTCTTATTCAAGTGTTCTTAAAAAAATAAGAGCTGACACTCAAACTAACAACAAAAAAAAAATTTTCTAGACTTTGCTTTCTATAAAATAAAGATTTTTAGCTATTAAAAAAATCTTTGAGTCTATATTATTAAAGAAACTGGTGAAAACATGGGATGAAATAAGCTTAAAAAGGAAAAGAAACTGCAGCAAAAGTATTTCAAAGGGTCATGAAATTTATAATTGTTTCTATTATTTCACTATCATACACAATAGTTGTATTCTAATTCTATCTAACAGCATGTAGTAAATATGCTATTGTTATAAAATTTCTTAGATATACACAATAAAAAAACAAGAAAAATTGATATTACATATGAAATGTTTATGATACAATATAAAACATATGACAGACTGATTTGTAAGTTAGAGAATCTCAGGTTTTAACCTTAAAATTGGTGTTTATCTAGATGCTTTTATACCACAAGATCTGCTTTCTCCTGATTTTTAAAAAAAATATTTAATTTTATTTATTTATTTTTTAAAAATTTTAATAGATATTTTAAAAATTATTTTAAAGATGTAGGGCATAATAATTTTTAATTTTAGGAGAAAATTTAACCTGGCCTCCAATTCACAAGTGTTATTTTGGAAACAAATATATAATTATGATATGCAAGTCATTTGTATGTGTTGTATGTAAGACATCTAAACACATACACCTAATCCTTAAGTATTAATTTTATAGTTTTAGCATTGTTTGAGCAAACACGAGTGGTAAGTACTTTTGTGGATAAAGCTTGACAACTCAAGAAGACAATAAGAGAATTTATTAAAAAGGTTTGAAACATGGTAGTGTATCATAGTGATAACAACAATCAGTGATTATGCCTACATTTCTAATTCTTACTATATATGACAAAGTCACCCCACAATGTAGAAACTATTATTCATCTATTATCTTTTTGCTAATGGGGAAACTAAGGCACTGAACACTTAGTAACCTACTTTAAGTGGCAGCATGGAGTGAGAAACAAATTTCTGGGTGGTGCTGCCAGGGATGTCTCTTAAAACAGTTTTGCTGAAATACGATTCAGACGAAACGTGGGACTTCAAAAAGATTTGGACTTGCAATAATGGGTGCTTTAAGCAATCCTACTTCTGAGCCTGTTTATACACATATCCGTCCTGTAAGTGGGACCTTAGGAGAAGCACTCAGTTCAAGCTTTCCACTTTCTTGTTTTGAAAATGAAACAATTCAGCCCTATAGAAGTAAAAATACTTGCCTTAGGATTTACAGCATATTAGTAACAAGGAAATAGAGCTTCAATCTTCAATGTCTACATACTTAAATATGCCAATCCTTATCATTTTTCTAGTCCCCATCCTTATTAACATTATCATTTTTTCTAATCCTCATCCTTATTAACATACAGTTTTTCTATTGTAGTGATAATGATATAGACACAAATTGGAAGAATATGAATTCCTTAAAAGAAAGATTTCCGTGACAACAACTTCATTCTGTTACATCAAATTTTATCCTTTTTTATGCTTTCCTGTTAGTCTGCATGCCAAATTTATTTTCTGTAGTTTTATGCCTTTGGAAAATTTTTGTACTTGCACTTATTGAAACATCTGACCCCATTTTAATTTCTTTTTTATTTTAATAGACTTTATTTTTTAGGGAAATTTTAGATTTACAGGAAAATTGAGTGGTAAGCACAGATGGTATTTACATGCCCCTCCCACTGTTCATGCACAGCCTTTTCCATTAACACCCTCCCCCACCAGAGTGGCACATTTGTTCCAATTTTTAAACCTACGTTGACACCTCATTATCACCTAAAGCTGACATTAGGCTTCACGCTGTTTATATTCTGCGAGTTTTGACAAATGCGTCATGACACGTATCCACCAAATATCATCACACAAAACAGTTTTAATGTCCTCAAACCCTCTGTGCTCCACTCTTTAAGCCCTTTCTCCTCCTGACCGGGGCTATACTTATGTCCCCAAATTGTTATATTGAAAATATTTCACTTGCAATTTTAATGTTGTATCTATAAAACAACAGCAAATAAACACAAAATGACCGCAAAACCTCCTTAGTAGAGAGATGAGGTGATCATGTGGAGTTTGTGAAATTGGACACATTGGGAATGAAGAGAAATCTTAATTTTATTTTTCCTTTTCTTTATCATATAATCTTTAAAATTTTTGGTTTGGGTGGGAGGACATAAAATGTGCCATTTCTTTTGGAAATGGAATGTCCTTTGAAAATGGAAAAAGTCCTTCTATGTCCTTTAACAAAAATAGAGGCATGCAACCCTTGAGGGAGATCTTCATAACCTTTGATATTTTCTCTTTTCTTTGGACTCTGTGAGAAACAGACACCACACTTGATGAAACATCAACATTTTTATTATTTTTTCCCAAAAAGTTGTTTTTGGTGTTCTCATGATTTCTCTAGATCTCTCTGATTTAGTAATGCTTACTACTTCATGTAGATAGAGCACTGAAAGTTTTAAGGCATTCACTTTCCACTAAGTTGTATACTGGAAAAGAAATGACACATTTTAGGGAATTATTTATAATTCAGGTGAGAAAGTTTTCAAATTGTTTTCATCTTTCTTAATTATTAGTGTTATATCTTAATTGGGTTATATTGCCAATAAATGAGAATTCTTCATCTCCCTATTTAAAGCTGACATCAGGCAATAAAACTTTAGCTAGAGAAATTTCAAGTGCCTTTCTTAGTAGAGATAATAACAGGCTTCCCACTCTGTAATTTCTTTTTCTGAATGCTTGATATAAAAGGTTTTTGAGCAGTAAGCTTGTCAGTTTGCCTTTTTCAGTAAGTAGAGCGAGGCAAACACATATGCTGAAAGTTATGTGAGAAGAAACAGGACTACCACTTACTTTTCTCATCTTAAGACTTCACTCAACAATTTAAGGCCTCTAGAGAGTAGTAAGGAATGTCATGCAACACTATCTACAAATACCTGTGGCAAGTGTGTGGGTGTTAGCAATAAGGAGTAATGGCTAACAGTATTTTATTGAGAATAGCACATGTGAATCATTTTATATTATTAACTCATTAAATTCTTATGGCACTCCAGCAAGGAAGGTCTATTTTGTCACCACTTTACAGAGAAGGAAACTGAGGTTTATGAAATCCACATACCAGGCAAGTTTTAAAGCATGACCTACCGAAGAACGACTTAAAAGCACCTTTTATAAATATGCTCCAGAAACTAAAATAAGCTATGCTTAAAAATACAAAGAAACTATGACTACAGGAATCATCAAACAGAAAGTCTCAATAAAAAGACATCGACAAAAACAAAATGAAAATTCTACATTTAAAAGTACAATGAATGAAATGAAAAATTCATTAGAGGAGATCATTAACACATTTGAATTAGTGTTACTTTCACTTTTTCTTTAGGGTTATTGTACACATGGTATTTCATTTTACGTGCTGTGACTATTCATCTTTTCATTCCTTTGGATCTAAACTATGCTTCTTATACTCAACTTACAGTTGGACCTTGCTGTTGTATCCAGTCTGAAAATATCATCTGTATTTTTAAATATTTTTTGTTTATAAGTGAAGCATAATAATTGTATATGCTTATGGGGTATGGTGTGATGTTTCAACATATGCATACATTGTATAAAATGAAATCAGGGTAGCTAGCATGCCTGTCACCTCAAACGTATCATTTATTTACAGTGATAACTTTAAAGATCTTCTTTTATAGCTGTCTTAAAATATTTTTATTCGCTATAGTCAATCAATGGGTACAAGGGAATAGTTAGGAAAAATAAGTTCTGGTCTTTAATTTTGATAGGAGTGTCTAGTCCAATTACAGCTTATCCCAAGAATCTTAAATTAAAATGAAATCAGATCATATATACAAACATTTACAAGCAGTCATCAAAATAAGCATAACTTTTATTCTAAAATTTAATGATAACATTTCTAATCTATGTATTTTGAATGAATACTATACTTCAGAGACAATCATAGTCTAAAACCAGAGCTCAGTTTCAGATGAGGACAAATGTTTCATATGTCCCTGAATTCAGATTAGAATTCTACTGTTTAGAATTCTCCTTATAGAGGGATATTTTTATGTACATAGACAATGGAGACATCTGTCCATATACAGTGTTACTAGCCAATCCTCGCACCTACAACGGCCTTCGTTTTACTCATATATTATCATTTTTTACATCCATTACTTATATTGAAGCATCAAGCATCAATTGAAGCATGAACTTCTGATTAGAGTTTTAATAAATGCTAGCCAGGCGGGCTCAGTGGCTCAGCCTGTAATCTCACGCCTTTGGGAGGCTGAGGTGAGTGGATTGCCTGAGCCCACGGGTTTGAGACCCACCTGGGCAACTTGGTGAGACCTCATCTCTACAATAAATCAAAAACTAGTCGGGAGTGGTAGCGCACTCCTGTAGTTCCAGCTACCTGGAAGGCTGAGGCGGAAGGATCGCGGAGCCCAGCAGGTCGAGGCTGCGGTGGCCGGGAGCGGCCACTGCACTCCAGTCTGGGCGACTGAGTGAGACTCCAACTGAAAAAAATAAATAAATAAATGCTAGCCAATCATTGTAAGCTATGTATTCTTCATTGGGAGATATCATATGTTAATT
>CAUYQG010155042.1:0-11897 GCA_963574415.1 Tarsius wallacei
TTCCAGCTACTTGGAAGGCTGAGGCGGAAGGATCGCCGGAGCCCAGCAGGTCAAGGCTGCGGTGGCCGGAAGCGGCCACTGCACTCCAGTCTGGGTGACAGAGTGAGACTCCAACTCAAAAACAAAACAAAACAAAACAAAACATCATCTTCCAAGCCAGTCTAAGGGACAGTGCATATGGCCTTTCTCTCTCAGACAAAGCGTGCATGTAGAAATACAGAATTCACCTGCAGTGGGAAATGTCAATTAAAACTGTCAAGTGAATCTTACTGATTTTGGCAAGGGGTGGGAGGTACCTTGTATTTTCAATTTCAGTTGGTTCTAAGAGTGAGGGAACAAAAGAGGAAAAGAAGATTCAAGGAAAGGGCTCTGATATCCATCATCCTTTTATTCCCAGTGCTAAGCTTCAAAAGAAAATGCTCTCCAGTTCATCTTTCCTTGACTAACATATGCAGAAAAGTGATAAGTCATCTGAATGATCAAATGCACTGGAGAGATCTTGTGAGCAATAGAAAGGCAGCTACAGCACCTTGGTAGACCAATGCTATTATATAGGATATTTTTGGTTATCATTTGTAGCTATCATTTAGAAAGTTGGTCATAAAAATGATATTAAATCCTGTGGAGAAAAGCCTCTTATTAGAGTGCAATGAATTAGTTTAAAATATTCAGAAATGGAAGCCTAGATAGGGCCACTGATTTGGCAGTATATTATTTTCTGTTTCTGCATAACAAATTGCCAGCAACTTGACATCCAAAAGCAAGATGCATTTAATATCTCAAAGTTCTTGTAGGTCAGACATCTGAGCACAGAATAACTGGGTGCTCTGCCCAGAGTCTCCCAAGCTGCAGACAAGGTGTTGACTGGAGCTGCAGTCTCATCTGGGTGTAAGGATCCTATTCCAAGTTCCTGTGATTGTTGGAAGGATTCAGTTCCTTGCAGTTGTAGAACTGAGGCCCTCAGCTCTGAGAGGCCATTTATATCAAGCCAAAATATATAAGCTACTTTATAGTTAGAGAAAGCAGATCAGTAATAGTCCAAGAAAGGAGGAAAGGGAGGAAGGAATGGATTACCAAGGGACAAAAGAATACACCCAGGATGGTGAATTTGTTCATTAATTTGATGGTGGTGAGGTTTTTACAGGTGTATACATATGTCAAAATTTAACAAATTATATAGTTTAAATATGTGTAGTTTATTGCACATCAATTATACATCAATAACTTTTTAAGAAATGAATATAATGGAAGAGTGATCAATGTGTAGCATATACTGAACTCTTTCTGTGATTAAAAAAAAATCCTGAGATTTCAGCTTATCACAGTGGAAACAACCTCATCACGAGGCAGGCTAAGTCGGCTAAGATTTAATTACTCAGTATCTATTTTTGGGCACCTGTTACATGCCTTGTGTTGTGTATATTATCCTATAAGATTGTCACGATAACTCCATGATGCAGTAAATTTGGGTGGCTTAAGTCATTGCTTCCATAAAATAAGTGCTTTCAGAAACTAACATACAAAAACATTAACAAACTTTTGCCCCAAATAAAAATCAATGGTGATCTGAGAGATGCCACATACAGCGGAGGCCTTTGATTTATGGAATACTATGAGATAAAGCTAGCTGCCTCTGTGATTCAAATCTTCCTTCATTAGATATATAAAAGAGTTTCTCTGTTTTTGAAAGTTCAAATTTAGGAAAGAGAAAGGGAGAAATTTCTCTTTCGCTTGATATTTAAGTCCGTGAATGACAAAATCTCTAGCAAGTAGAAGGTATTTTAGGAAATGCATAAATTAGCCTAACATTGTGCTACCACTATTTAACCCAATGAATGGAAAGGTCAAAGCTCTCAAATGGAAGAGAAAACTGTCTCAAGGCTCACTTATGGAAAGATGTCAAGATCTGAGGTAACATTGACACTAGAGAAGTGAATTCCCAACTGAGTAAAAAAGATATTTGTATGGAGAGCAACATCAGTATCAGAGCAGTACTTTTAATGCTGTAATGGAAAAAGAGGGTAGTGCCATAATTATGTCTTCATCAGGCCTGGAAAATTGAAGGAATAAAATTAGAGGAATGAGAATTGTGGTTAAGAAGGTATTTGGCATCTCTGAACACTATGCTAGGATTGCTCATTTCAGGCCTACATGCAAATATGTACAGGAAGTAGTGTGGTTTTGGAATTTCTCTGATAGATTATGCACATGAACAACAGATACACAATGGGAAGATTCAGGAAGCCAGCTATTGATCGTGCATACCAGTCTAATTTATCTGTGGAATAGAACACAACATTATTGAAGACACGTCAGCAACTCTAGGAAAACTTATTCTTTAAAAAATGCTTTATGCTTCAAATTTCATATTTATTAACTTCATTTGGAAGCTCTGATCACTATTAAATGAAAAAATGTCCCTGATAAGGTTAATATGTATAGGTTCAGAATAATTTGAGAGTTGAGGAAGAGTTAATAATAGGGAGAAAAATTATTTGTTTTCACAAATTCATGAAGATAAAATTTTACAGTGATTTTGAGAGATGATAATAAAGTTGAGTATAACTTATTTGGTTATAAATTATAGCTTTATAATTGCATAATTATAATGTCTAAGAATGATAAATCAAATACTTTAGTATAGTCTTTGGTCTGTATTTCCAATGAAATCTAGTATTTTTATGCAATAAGAAATTTTTAAATATAGGAATATAAGCAATTTTAGATTACTTTACTGGGTACTTAGGAACATACCTATTATCAGTAAAGGGGGCTTAGAATTAAGTAGAAGACTTTCAGACATTTCAATTGCTGTATCATTAGACAAAGCAATGCTATTGATTACTTAAGTCCAGAAAGCAATAATTGGAATCTAATGCAAAACTGTCATTGAATATAGCATTGTCATAGAATAAGGATTATAAAATAAGGAGCACTGCATGAGGTACCCTGTTCAATCTCAGCATCTCTGCCAAAACTAGCAAACAAATAAACAAGCAGCTCTTTGGAGTGAATGATGAAAATATACCTTCAAATGCTATAGAACGCCTTTTGTCTTTAGAGACTTGGTCTATCATTGCAGTCTGGAACTCTGCATGCCTGTTGCTAAACACTCATTGCATATTTGAACAGACTCCAGATTCCTCTTGGGATCAGATTCCTCTTGTTTTAGATTACTTTCTGTGGTATAAATCTGTGTCAAATCAACAAATAAAATAAATGACAAAAGTGAAGAATTTGTTACTCAAATTCAGCACAAGCCCAGGTTTCAAAATTTTGTGAAATTAATAAGTGACAAATGAAAAGAATCTGTTAATGGTCAGAGCTGGATTCATAAGGCAAAGTTTGTATTAGAAGAACTGCTTTTTAATAAAAAAGAATAAAATAAGAAAGCGATTGGCAGTAGTGGAAAACTGTCAGGGGAAGGGGGTTGGGACTGGCAGTTGAGGGAAACCGCTAGGGGAGGGAGTGGCATACCTCATCAACAAGGGTACCTGCATGATCAATGATTGTATACCTAACCCTGAATTGTACCCCCATATCCTTACAATAAATATATACATTTTTTAAAAAAGAAGAGCTGCTTTCTTCTTTTTTTCTGACTTTTCTGCAAGCAAGAATTCTTCTTATACAATATTCTTCATTCTAAATTTAGAAAACCTTGCTTCTTTTGTTTGGCTTTTATCTCAGAGTTTTTATTTGTACATATTTGTCATTGTCTCAAAAACCAGTAATAGCAAAGAGAAGCCAGAATTTTCTACATATATCCTATGAGGTAATCACGTCAATCTACTTGGTGGGCTAGGCAACAAATTGCATTGCCTATTTGTCTTTGTATATCTTTCTTTCCCCGCTTAAGATATTTTTCCTTTGATAATTTAGACACGGACTTATTAGAACATAAAGTTATGGACCCTTTTCTCATAAATAAAAACACATACACAGAATTTTTTATACAGCACCCTGGCTTAGACATAGTCCTCTACAAAGTACTCCTGACACTGCCAGATATTGATAGTGTGCCCACGTTTGTCATTATTTTTCAAATACTTTTTACAAATTTGACCATCTCCAATATGCTGAACCCCTAGAAGACGAGTTGATCCCTTATTCAGATTTCATTTCCAGGACACTAAGTAAGTATTTATCTAATGAATTGATTCTTTGACGTTCAACAATGTGAGGCTCAATTTGTCTTCAATTATAAATGTTTAAGAGCAAATGCAAAGACTTAACAAAGTCTTAATTCAACAAATGTTGAATTAATGCTACATTTTAATTGCCTGAATGTATGATATTTTGTAATGTAAAAAAAATGTTTTTCTTGTGTTAATTTTATCAGTAAGCCAAGTTCTACACACACCCTAACTAGAACTGGACAATATAAGGAAGCTACTAAAACACCTAGTAGAACATATATAACAAGACATTAGTTTACATTTGATACGTTGATGCTCTGGAATTGAATTGTGATTAAGTATCCTACATAACAACAAAGAAATATTAATCATTTTCTCCATCTCCATCATTCTGGAAAGTATTACCAAGAAATTAAGCCAGATATTTCTAGGTTTCTTATAACATAGTTTTCACTGGCCCTGTTTCCTCCTAGATGTAATGCCAGTATAAACTCTCACTTCAAGATGGCATGGGAAGAACAGAAAGAGAATAGAGAGGACTACAAGTTTTATCTTTCTGCATAACAAATAACTTAATGGCTTAAAACAACATAAATGTATTATCTCACGATTACCCTGGGTACAGTTCATTTGAACCCACTACTTAGAGTTTCCCAGCGCTGAAATCAAGGTGTCAATCAAACTGTGTTCTTATCTGGAGGGTCAACTAGGGAAAGATTTGTTTCTAGTCTTCCTCAGGAAGTTTGCCAAATTCATTTTCTTGTACTGGTACCATGAACTCCCCACTGTCTTGTTAGCTGTCAGCAAGGAATTGCTTTCAACTTCTAGAGGCCATTCTCAGATCCTTGCTATGTGGTGTCTGCCAGTGGTCCTCTCACACTTTCAATCTCTTTGTCTTCAAAAAGAGAGGGCCAGTTCTTTTGAAATGTTAATCTGAGCCAGGCTCGGTGGCTCAACCTGTAGACCCGCGTCTTGGGAGGCTGAGGTGAGTGGATTGCCTGAGCCCGCGGGTTCGAGACCCACCTGGGCAACTTGGCGAGACCTTATCTCTACAATAAAACAATAAATCAAAAAATTAGACGGACATGGTAGCGCACGCCTGTAGTTCCAGCAACTCGGAAGGCTGAGGCGGAAGGATTGCCGGAGCCCAGCAGGTCAAGGCTGCAGTGGCCGCTCCAGTCTGGGCGACAGAGTGAGACTCCAACTCAAAAAAAAAAAAAAAAAAAAAAAGTTAATCTGATTAGGGTAGGTCCATCTGTATATCTTCCTTTTGATTGATTAATTAATTAATTAGTTAAGTCCAATCATTAATAGTTTATCAAGGAAACCTATATCATCAGATTTGCAGATTCTGCTTGCTCAAGGAGAGGACTTTATACAGGGCATGTACACCAAGAGGCAGGAATCTTAAGGGCCATCTGAGAATTCTGCCTACCACAAAGGATACTTTGGGTGTCTGTGAAGCTCTGTGAGTACAGTGAGAGTTGTCTGAGATGGGAAGACAAGAATCCCACTCTTCATCAAAGTTCTACCCTGGTGGCCACACTGTACAAAAGCAGAACATGGTAAAGGACTTCTAGCAAAGATCTGATGCACATTCACTAAAGTTTGTCGGTATATGTAAAACTTGTTACTGGTACCAGTACATCTTCTGCAAAGGTAGAAGACTTGAGAGAACATTTCACAGCTGAGAGGCAGTAACAGATGGTGGTTTGTTATGGCTTAAAAGAGGATGGTCACCTATCCCAGTTCTCCAAGGTTTTGGGGGGGTGGAGGGAAGGGAATTGCCCCACTCTGAGTGAGATTGGACATGGACTACTTGAGAGAAAGTAAAGAAGAATGAGACAACCCTTCTCTGAGGGGTCTCACTGTCTATAAGGCAGACAAAAAGCTGAAAAACTTCCCAAGAAAGTCATGCACAGAATCTATGTGGAAACCGTTATATCAGAAGAGCAGAAAGAATCAATCTGAGTTTGAGAATGTGGTTGCCTCCTCGTCAGTAGCAGGTGACCTTGTTCCCTAAAAGGCCTCTGTGTTCCCTTTTTCTCCTCCCAATTTTCCAAATTATGGAGAATGAGCTGTGAAATAGGGAAGGGGAAGAAGTAACCAGAATCAGATCATCTCTTTCTCCCACTCCACATCTTTCAAGCCACAACAAGCCTGCACAACTACAGAGTGGAAAGAATTGTGGGTAGGAAGGGGAAAAAATAAGATTTAAGCTAGTATGAGGTGAGATTCTTTGAATGAAAAGTGTGGCACATTTCTAAGATATCCTTAAGGAACAGGGAAGTGACATTTGACAAAACATGGTTGAAAACAGTAACTGGAGAAAAATAAAAATATTTCATGCTTGTAATCTATGTTGAACTACTCAGTAAACCAATTATACATATATTTAAACTGTCCCACAATTTCCAATTTTTAATTTTTTAATATGTATATATACATATGTATATATATACATATATACATATGTATATATACATATGTATATATATACATATATACATCATAACATTTAACAATTTCCCAATTTTCCAAAAAAGATGGGAAAGATCCATATCCTAGACAACAGTCTAAGATAGCTGTCTTTTTTATAAAAAGATACATCTGCACTTAAAACAGAATACATCTCATATCAGTAATCGCATTTTAAAATCATGAATAATGCATGCCATTTATTCTCAATTGTGTCGTCAAGGAGTACTCAAGGGCTCGCTGTTCCTCAGTGGCTTACCATCCGCTGCACTTATTTTAATCAGTGCCTTTATCATTGTGTTGCACACACATGAAATACATAGCATACTGGATCTCCTCCCGGCGAAAGTGTTATTATAACTGAAGTAATAATTTCAAATATTTAAGGCATTTGTTGTAAAAGATTTAAAATGTACACTAAATTGTCTTAAAACCAAGAACTTCAACATTTTATTTTAATGGTTCTATGTCTACAAAGTTATTTTAGTATTCAAATGTTCTCTTTGTTGTGCTGACTACCCATGTACTAAACCAGCAAAATTAAGTTAGTTCTTTGTAACCTACTATTCCTTCTGTTGAACATGAGGTTTTCTCCAGTGTATGAATGCAATATCTACTATTAAACTTAATGCTTATTATTAAATTTTAAGAAATGAGTTTCTTGTGGTGCTAGTTTTGTCTGATTACTGTTTGTCTAGAGGAGAATATAGTCATTCTAAAGTTTTGTATTATGGTTAATATGCTATAGTGGTTTACAAATACATGCATATACACAGATAAATATACACATACCATATACACTGTTTTATACATACCATAGGAATTCAAAATGGAATGCATGACAGTGAACCAATAATCCAAGAAAAACAACTAGTGCATATATCTTTTATTGCTAATTTTTATAGACACTATTTACACTCAATACAATTATATTCAGATGACTGAGTATCATAGAAACTACTTTTTCACCTCAAAATGAGTCAACTTATTTTAGAGGGGAATGTACAAAATCAGCTATGTTGTCATGGTTTTTTGGCTTCTTTGAGTTCTTGTGAAATGCCTTTGTATTTTCATATGATGTATCGTCTCATTACTTTAAAATGCCAAGCAGAACATGAGCCGATAGCTGCAATTAGAAACAAATATCAGGACCTCGTTTTAGTATCCTGCCTATAGCAGGTAAGCATTTGAAACTATGTGAAACATGCCTTTCAGCTTTCTTTCCCTAATTAGCTATTTTAGTGGCATTCCTTCTTCACCATCCCACTAATATATTCTGTGCACTGATTTCATCCTAGCCTTCCTTATCAAAAAACTTGCTCTCAGGAAATGTATTTGAATATAATTAACTCTAATACGGGATTTGGGGATACTATTTGCTTTCTGTAATTTGTAAGTCATGGGGGGGGAGTTCTGTTTTGAACATTAAAAAGCCAGAAGTTGGAGAGATTTTAAAATAAATGTATAATTGGTTTATTCAGTAGTTCAACCTGGGTTATGAATGTAAAATATTTTTATTTTTCTCCAGTTACTGTTTTCAACTATGCAATCATGCACATATGCATGCATGCATATGTATGTACATACAAATATGCATACATAAGAGTATACATGCATACATATGTAAATGCTTGCTTTTGCAAAGAATATCTTTTTAAGTCAGGAAGTGGGATTAGAATAGTGTGATTAAGAGATAAGGGTGATTAATTTGGTTTTCCTCAAAAGCAGACCCTGAGCTAAGAACTGGGTGCAAATATTTAATGAGAGGTGATAGCAGGAAGCACAAGCGTAGAAGTAGAGAAAGTGAGACAGGAAAGAGAAAAATGCAAAAGAAGGTGTTAATTCACAGAGGCATGCTGGCACTACAGACAAACGAACTTAGTTCTTTGGGGCCCTTTCAGAAACTGTGCAAAACACTCCTTCAAAAGGAAGGTTGGGGCATTTATCCACCTACTTCCACTCCACCCCTACCATCGCATGGGCTGACAGTTGCCCCAGGACATTAATTTATCCACATTTGCTGTACAGAGAAGAGAGACTGGAATCCTGGAGGTGGGAAGCTGTCTTGGGTGGGGGAGGCTAGGAGGAATATATTTGTACATCTTCAAGTCACCCCTGGTTCTGACTTTGTTTTTAACACACTTCCTACGCAAGGAGATATATTTATCAGACTGTGTGGCAGTTTCAGGATACCAGAGCTTTGGAGAACTCTAAACAATTTAAAATTGATTATTAACAACTTTGTTCTTAAAAGGCAGTTGGTAATTCTTCCTCCCCTGCAAGGCTTCTCACTGGACCCTCTTGACCATGGTTTTCTGCAGTGTACTTTAGTCGTCATTATCTCCTTTCTAAAATTCTTTTCTTTTCAGATTCACTATTCCCAGGATCAAAAATGCCTAAGTTTTCCTATGCAGTGTAGTTTGAACCCATGGCTTTTTGTCTCTTTTCTGCTATTTGCAGGGCCTTACCTTCGACATCCAAGGTAAGTTACCATATTATTTTCCTAAAAGCAGTTCTCATCCTAAGAATCACTTTAGCTCTCACTGTTAAGATAACAATTTTTAAAATTATTTTTACCCAGCTACATATGTAAGGTTGTACACAATAAACTACCTTAATAATAAAGTGGGTTCTGATAGCATTATTTATTGATTTTATTGACTCAGTCTGGATCCCCTTCTTGGAAACCAAGACATTTTGTTCTGATCTCCCAACATAGCCTGTGTTGGAATGTCTACCTCTTGTTTCAAAGCCCGGATCACTGATGTTTCTTAGACGATTTTTACTTACCCAAGGAATTACTATATAATGTTCTGTGCTACAAATTCATTGTCCACAGTATAACTGTTTATGAACTTTTCTCCTATCCCATGCCTTTGTGAAAGATTGAAGTTCTCATTGCAGAAAAAGTTTTTCTGGCTTGTAGTTCAAGCCCTGCCTCTCCCACTCAGCGATTTAATCTTCCTTCTTCCTTTTGGATCATACTATGGCACTTGCACTGTAATGCCATTAAAAACTCTCCAGGCCACAAAAGCTCTGATCATTACCATTGTATCATTTTATGGCTGACATCATGTGCATTCCAGTGGCACCAGTTGACTTCCGTTTATAGTTATCAGAGGGTACATGAGAAATACTCAAGTTGAGTTTGAGAAAGACTTGTATTTCAAGCTACTAATCCTCTGCCCCAAGCTGAGATGAGCAGTTAATTTTAGTAAGGCTTTAGGGAAATTGATATTATTTATTTGCTCTGAAGGTTTTAATATTGACATCATCCTTCCTTTACCATGAGGGAGTTTGACTAATGGCTTAGCCAAGGCTAGAAATTCGAGAAGAAAAAAATAAAGGCAGGATTCTCTTCAGTCTCCACCCCCATTCCCAGTCCTCTGGCTGAGATGTACTATTTAACCAATTATTCTTCTGTAGGAAGATAAAATCTGATGAAAGTACAAATTTAAGCAAGTGCTAGGCCCAGCTTTTCTTCTTAATAATTTGTTTCATAATTGGTCATAATGATTTTCCAAAAGATACTTGCAAATTAACATTCAATTTAGAAAGCAACTTCTAACAAGCCATTAAACCAGATGATATGATTTCAATACAGCACAAATTTATCTGCTGAGGACTGTTAGGTTCCTATGTAGAGAGATTTGTCTGTTCTTGGGCACCTTCCAAATTATAAACTACTGTTACTGTTTCCCAAAGATCTGGCATTCTGCAGACAGCCTGGGAGGTCTAGTTCTTTTATACCTTTGTGTCAACCTCTCAATTTCTCTCACAGTCAAATGTAGATACTACTTCCTGATGGTCTGACATCATTGTAGTGACTCATAACTTGCAATTCTTATTTTAAAGCACTCACCAATTAGAAGGACTTTATACAAATTACAGCTTATTTGAGAAAAAAATTAAGCTAGCATATGGAAAATATTGAACACAATGATAAAATACATATCAGACCACCTGCTTTGTCTAAAAATATCTGAAATCAAAAAATGAGAATTTAAAGTGACAATTCCCTAAACCTAAACACACAAGACTTGACTATTTGTGTATCTATCTATTAGAAAGTAACCACCTCTAGAGGCTTAAACAGACAAACAGACAAGAAAACCCAGTTTATTATGTGTCACATACAGACTCAGGGACTAAGGAAAAACTAGAAAACAAGAGAAACAAACCCACTTCCCCTTTTTTCTTCCTCTCTCCCCATCAAGCCCACCCAAGGTGATTGGTCACAACTGAAAAGTGAGCTTCTTATGCCAAGTCCATAGGCTTAAAAAGAAGATGATGATGTTAATAATACTTTACATTTGTATAGCATGCCTCCTAGTCTCCAAAAGGCTTTCACATAGATTGTTCCACTTTGAGAAAGCATTACACAGATGTTCTGTGGACTTGCAACCATTAAAATTGCTAATTCTGCCTAAATTGGTCTAATATTGCAGGTTCTGTTCCACTCACTTATTTTATCCTACCTCTGTTTCACAAAGAGATTTTATTTCGCTGATGTAAAGTGTTGATCATTTTCTTGTTATTAAAGCTCTTCCTCAAACACAGTCATAGAGAATTTTAGTTGGAAAGAACTTTGGAGAAATTGTATTCTAAACCCTTTATTTTGTAGAGTGAAATACTAAGGTTTGAAAAGACTTTGTGGGGGACTTCCGGCAAGATGGCGACAGGGCAGCTTGGTCTGTGAGACCTCCACAAAAGAGGACACAGAAAGACTCGGGCTCTCTCCCTGGGGGCTTCAGGTCCCATCGTTGGCAGCCTGCTCTCCACACGGAGCTCGGCCACTGACACCGCTGAAGCATCACAGCAGTCCGGGCAGCAGCAGCCGGTGCCACTACTGCCCCGCCGCTGGGCAGCCGCCACCGCTGCCACCACCAAGGGGCGGCAGCAGCAGCAGCAGCAGCCACCACCCTTCACACCGCCTGTGTCTGAGGTGATCCATGCCTTCGGACCTTGGAACCCCTGCAGGCAGGATCTGCTGAGATCGCTGCCACCACTACTGCTGCCATGACGTCCTGCCGGGCTGGGGATCTCCTCCCGTGTGCCTTGGGGCCATGGCTCCGATGGCTTCTTTCCAGCTCCCTCCCCTGTGGGGCAAGCAGCTGAGATAAAGACCATCTGGAGCCGTGAGATAGCACCACCTGCTGGTGACTCAAGGTAACAACACCAAAAGGGGAAACTGACCCTGTGAACAAATTTACTAGCCTGAAAAAACAGCTAGAAATCAGTTGAAAGGACATTGAATGAAAAGTCTCAGAGTGTGCTTGA
>CAUYQG010155046.1:0-14720 GCA_963574415.1 Tarsius wallacei
AGTGGCCGCTCCTGGCCACCGCAGCCTCAACCTGCTGGGCTCCGGCGATCCTTCCACCTCAGCCTTCCAAGAAGCTGGAAGTGCAGGCGCATGCCATCACGCCCGTCTAATTTTTTTGATGTATTGTAGAGATGAGATCTCACTAAGTTGCCCAGGCGGGTCTCAAACCCACAGACTCAGGCAATCCACTCACCTCAGCCTCCCAAGGCGCGGGATTACAGGCCGAGCCACCGAGCCCGGCTAAGCGTACATTTATTAAAGCAGAGACACAATTTCAGAATTTAAAAAAGCCTATTAGAAAATAAATAGATAGAATATGTATCCAAATGTTAGATTTAAATTTTACATACCTATGAGAAAATAATGTCTTTTAGAAAATAAATATGTATTTTATGTGTTAAAATGTTAAATTTGAATTTAGATAAATTAGTGGTGTGTATAAAGTTGGGAGGATTGTAAAGATAATTGATAATTACTATATACCTTAAATTCTTAATAGGTCAGCCTAACATAGGACAATAAATAAATAATAAAGTGACTTAAAATGTCACAAGTGATATTTCTAAGAGAGAAGTATCAGTAGACTGGCTATAGCATAAGTTTGAAACATAATTAAATAGACATTATTTCTATAACTTTCTAATAATAAAAAAAGTTGAAGTCAGTTACTAGTATATTTTCCCATGACTAGTGATCAAGACAATCATAGTGTTTTCCTCTGCTGGACCAAACCTTACTCAAGTTGCTGAGTATTGGCCCTTGATCTTCCTTTTTCTTAAAAAATTACCTCAGAAAACTTGCAGTTATAAAATCTGTCTCTGCCTCTTGGAGATTTAAGTCTTCATCCAGGCCTTTGCAGGTTGAAATCAGGAATGTCTTTTTCAAACATCTGAGAACATTTCTTTGAAATGTAATCATGAACAAACATAGAGACCTTATCTCCTAGCCCCTGTGTGAGGGAGGATCCTAATTCACTAAGTGCCAATTAGCAAACACTGATTGCTTAATCATATTTATCAGTCTCTCTAACAGTGTCCTTCAATACTTTTCCACTAATTTACCCCACAACTTAAAAATTCTCCTGTCTTTTGTTTCAATGGTGTTGAGTTCAGTGGTGCTCACCTTTACATTGAAAAAATGTATTTACATTGGATATTTGCATTAGCTGTTAATAATTAGATGTGTTAGCATTTGCTTATTTGGCATCAAGCAAACAAATTTTAAGCTAACAAATAATTTATGTAGTTAGTTCTTAATCAAGTGTCTTTGTGACCTTTGTCAAAATATAATCCCCATTTTATAGCCTTCCCAAACTCTCAAAGTACGTTTATAATCATTCTCTATGCTATCACCTAGATAGGTGCGCTAAAGAATACCTATAACTATCTAAAAAAAATTTTAAAGGACTATAGCCAATGTTATTTAAATATTATCTACATTTAAAAGATCTGTGTATTTAAAAATGTTGTGTTAGATGGGTGAACTTATCTTGTTTAAACACTCATCACTTAAAACACATAGTTATGAGTATGCTAATTTTATGTTATTAAAAAGAATTTAATACTAAGATTAGGAATATTGCAATCAGGAGAAATAATCAATTGCTTTTTTAAAATCTATAATAAAGGCATGTAATCTTGTTTTCTATGTAATTAGTATTGAAGGATCCCAAAATTGTTTCAATTGATGGAAGAAAGAAAAAAAAAATTGCAGCTCTATACCTGATTTCTTATTTTAAGAAAACTTCAGAATGTTCTAAAAGCTTTACTGATACCTGAAGCCATTAGATAAAATGATTAAATCACCATCAATCACTCCATGTGGCAGCAATAACAATGCCAGTGGAACAGAGCATTGTTACAGGATTAGTGCCTCCTGCTTTGAGAGTAAACATGTTGGCTTTACCTCATTTATTTTTCATAACTTGCTTGCCTTTGACTCAGCATTTAGGAAGCAGTAGGAGACTTTTTTCTGATGATGTTCAATGTCATTTAAGTATTCTATTTAGAGATTTTTAAAGTGCATAATAATTCTGAAGCATCACTAAGATTCTAAAATACTAAAATATCTGAAGTACTTAATAAATTAGAAACAGTTTGGAAAATTATAAAACTGACTTTGATTAATCAGTTATTTATACTTTCAAGATTACTCTTAAATCCACAGAAATTCCTCTTAATCATAAAATATGTTCAGATTTAGCTTCCTTCCTGGTGTCAGCCCCTGGGGAATATCCAATGATCTCAATGTCATCTTATTTACATGGGTCATGGAACTATGGACAATATACAAGATAGCAAACAAAGACACAAAGAATACTTAAGATTTTCCGTAGGTGAATCTGTTGATGAATGTCATTGAGCACTCTATCAGTCAGGACAGTGCAGAAAACAGAAACTGCCCAAAGTACTTCTAGCAGAAAATGATTGAACTCAGGGACTCAGTGCTTCTCCTGTACTTGGAAGAGATAGAGGAGTTCAAGTAGTTAGGACATTGACATTAGGCCTTTGACTTTTAGACTTCACTACCACTACTGCTCATTCCCAAGATTAATAAAATGTTTGGTTGCACATGCTGCATTCACCACTCTGGTAACTAGGCGGTAGGATGTGTAGAAAGCTATCCCAGAGAATTATCCCAAAGGATTTCTTTCTTCTTGTAGCATCTGAAAGATGCTATGAGCCATTTCATTGTCTAATTCTCATACAAGTGCACCTAACTGGCAGATTCTAATTTACATTTTGTAACCTAGCTACAAATTAATCCAGAATATTTTCTTTCTAATTCTATTGTCTTCAAATAGAATGAGAAAGGAATGAAATTCAGAGAAGTAATTTTAGTATTTTTTACAACAACCTACTAAAGTATGCAGAAGGCTTTACTGTCTGCAACAGGGAAGATGTGGGGAAAATGATTATTTTCCTCCAGTGTTTTCTGACCTCAATATCTTCCTGAATGAGGTTATTTGTTCCATTTCCAATTTTTTAAAAAGTTTCATCAACAGTTAGATTTAGAAGCTCAGCAAATTAAGTCAATAATATTAAAATGAATAACTTTATAAAATCTTGATAAAAACACAAATCAAAATCAAAAGACTCATGTTTCATCTTGACTTTGCATTAACTTGCTGTTTAACTTAGGCAGGTAACTCAATCTCTTTAAGCCTAAATTATCACAGGATTCAACTCATATTACTATAACCTAGTAGATTCTAAAAGGATCTAGAAGAATGTTGGAGTGGTTAAAATATTGTACAAAAGTCTCTTCTTTTAAGAAATTACTACCTAGATGACAATACAGAGAATGTGATTAATGATCATATCAAAGACAATATAGCTGATAAAGGTTATAAATTTATTTTGAGAGTTTGGGAAGACTATAAAATGGGGGTTATATTTTGAAAAAGTTCACAAAGACACTTGATAAAGAACTAACTACATAGACAGGTGAGAACGTCAATAAAAAGTAATAGCACAAAATTCCCTCTCTTCTGAATTTTCCTCCTATTCCCTAAGCACTAAAAAGACAATCATATTTTACTCACTAGGACTCATGATAAGAAAATTTCTACAGTGAGACTTTCCTCTATGTCCAATTTACATTCCTATGCTAAATTTTTTGAAAATGCTATGTGCTCTCTCTTTTGAACACTCATCATATATTCATTTTTTTAGTGCCTGGCACTTATTAAACCTTTAACTCCTTAGAGAACATGGGTGGTATTTACATTTACTGAATCCCCAACCCCCAAATTTCATGCCAGGCTTCCTAATTTGTGCTTAAGAAATGATAGTTATTTAAATATATGAATGAGTGGATAATTTTTTTTTCTGGATGATAAAAGAATAAGAAACAGAATGGTAAGATGGTAGCAGGAGATAAAGATGAAAAAGTAGCTTTTAGAAATGTTGTAAACTATCTTTTGAAACAAGGCCTTTAGACTTTATTTAGTAGACAAAAGAGTGCTTGCAAGACTGTTAAGCAGTAGAAAGTGATTTGATATATATGTGTAACTAAGTGGTTGGTGAGAAATATATTGATTTATTAACTTCTTTGTAAGTTCAAACAGAAGAAATTGTCATTTGTAAATTGTTGGGAGTGTCAGCATCTGTAAGAACAGAATAAATTACTTCTGGAAGTGAATTCATAGGTTTTGGAAAAAATGAATATGGTGGGCCTTTTTTTAGACTAATTTACAGAAAGTGCTTTTCCATTATTCTGGAAGAAAAGTGAGATGTCACTATAAATCTGAATACAGAGGCTGATGACTGAGAGATATTGATGTGCTTTGTTGAGAAACTTATATCAAGTTTGTCTTAATCCAATCTGTGTCCTTGAAGAATTAGAGAAACAACTATGGTATTATATCAGGTATCATTTAAGACATAATGATGTAAATAATGCTATTTAAGATGTAAAGCTCTAGACTTTGAGAAATGCACTATCAATTATTCTAATTATTTTGTTCTGATCTTTCGATGTCAACCATTTGATGGGTGCAAGTTATTTCTTCTGGGACCATGAGTTTCCTCACTTACAGTACTTTTACTAGAAAATATGGATAACTTACCTAAAGTTCAGGAGAATATTCTTCTTTGAGGAATAGCCATAATAAAAGTTTGGATTGCTACTTATGAGCAAAGAATCTCAAATGATTTTGAGCAGAATTGTAAAGCGATGTATATTAAAATTCCATTTAAGCTCTTGTGTGTCAAGTAAGCAGAATGCAGGAAGTTCCACTTGGAAATGAGAATCAGTTTGTATTTTTTGGCACCAGCTCAGTTGAGAATTGCTGGTGACTCCTGCAGGATGGTAACCTTACTAGTTGTATAGAATGGCAGAATTTGCAAACTATTAAAATTAGATTCTATATTCACATACATACATATTTTGAGCTGAAGAATCTTGAATTTATACATTTTCTTCCTTTTGTAAGCTGTTTTGTTTAAATAGCAACCGATTAATTCATGCATATTTATTAAATTCCTATAGTAATTTCAGGAGGTATTCTTTTTGGCTTGTAATATATTTTTCTCCATATTACTTCTTTGCAAGCTATTATTCTTTATTCATTAAATGCCTGTGCTACTTAGGGTTTTGTTTTCAGCCCACATCCTTTTCTAACTGGAAATAATCTTCTCTGGAAATCTCATATTGATCAATAAATTAAACAAACACCCAAGTTCCTACAGATGTCAGCAATCTTTCCCCCAGAGTTCCGCCCTCTCTGGGGAGGGTCTTTAAGGCCCACAGTCAGAGAGACAGGGGAAGATTAGAGGCAGCTGAAAGGAGGACAAGAGGAAGTAAGAAGGGCCATGTTACTCATGAGCCAGGAACTGTGGACGAAACCATTGTCTATATCATAACACCACAACATCATTTTAAAAAAACAATATTTTGTCAGAACTTAGTTGGGCTAGGATGAAAAAAGATACGCATTTACTTTCAACAACAGTTTAATAAAACCTTGTTCTAATCTAAACACTATGTTTAGTATAAAAGATACAGAAATGAGGTGATGTGTGTACAAATAACAACTAACGTTTTAAAAATGAGTTATAGGGGAGATTTTAAAAAGTTAAATAGATGACAAGAGGATGGGGATATTGCTTTTTTCAGAGAAGTAGAAATTGAAGTTGATAGTGCTGCGGTTCAGACATTTCTGTCGAGTTTGTAGTTTAAAGTATTTGAAACAATGATAATTTTACGAAAGTAGCATAAATGGTTCACTTTGCTTTAATTGGTTTTTAATTCAGTGCATTTTTCAACATATTATATGGGTTCTTTTCCAGACACCAAGAAACTCTGGACATTATAAAGATGAAGATGACATGATCTTCTCATGCTTTGTAATTGCTGGTGATTTATATATGAATTTTCTATATATTTTCATCTATCAGTTGTTTAAACTCTCAACATTGATAATGAAAATATCAAAGTATTTTATAACAACATGTTCCCGTGTCATAATTTTTATTTATTTATTTATTTATTTATTTATTTATTTATTTATTTATTTTTTGCATTGGAGTCTCACTCTGTCGCCCAGACTGGAGTGCAGTGGCCGCTCCCGGCCACCGCAGCCTCGACGCGCTGTGCTCTGGCGATCCTTCCGCCTCAGCCTTCCGAGTAGCCGGAATTACAGGCGCGTGCTACCATACCCGGCTGATTTTTTTCATTTATTGTAGAGATGAGGTCTCGCCAAGTTGCCCAGGCGGGTCTCGAACCCGCAGGCTCAGGCAATCCACTCACCTCAGCCTCCCAAGTCGCGGGATTACAGGCTGAGCCACCGAGCCCGGCTATAATTCTTATTTAACACTGCGGTTTCGTCCTGTATCCAGGTAATCGTTTTGACACACCCTGCTTGCAATCAGCAGAAAGAAAAATTATCCCTAAATATTTTAAAACACTACAGAACATTTTTCTTTACTGTCTTCTTACAGAACAACTTACAGAGAACACTACAATTAAAAACAAAAACAAAAACAAAAAACACTGTATCTGTGATATATCAGATGCTATTCAGGGACTTTTGTTCACCATAGTGAGTCAGAAGCCCCAAGAGATTGTTGGCTGTTTTTTTTTCCCCCTGAAATTCATATGCCCACAACCCCAATTTTAAAGACATTTCTTTTTTAAAGACATTTCTTCTGCTGACCTGACTTATTCAGACTGTGGAGGAAGAAACGGAAAGCTTGTTTCTTTCCCATTTCTCTATTTATTTAAGAAACAAATCAAAATCTCAAATAAAAAAAGCATTATAATTATTTGGTTTTTCAGGTAGTCCCAGTTAACTTTCTGGAATAAATAATATATGGGTTAGAAACAGGTAGTCTTGCACATAGCTGATTTAATTTCTTATTTAATTTCAATACTGGAAGCACTCGTACATAATCATACGTTTTTTTCCCCCAATTGTTTCTGTCTTTACATCATTAGCAAGGATTGTAGAAGAGATTGCAACAAGTTCTCCTTCTTTGAATATGGCTTATCTATTTTTAGAAACAAATTAAAGGTAGAATTCTAAAACTCTTTGGATGGATGATTGATTCAGGGATGTGAAGATACCCACACTAGTCGATTGTTAGCCAGCTCTGATGGAGAAATTGGTACCAGATTAGTTCCCCTAAAATAAACAACCAGAAAACCAAAAAAAAAAAAAAAGTTGGATAACTGTTGACAAACAGGTATCTACTCTCTGTCTGAGGATAATTGCTTCACAATGGTGAGCTGAAGGGATAGAGTTTTGGAAAATTTGTAGCAGTAGGACTCTGAGGCAGGGCACTGAAGAATAGAGAGGTGTGTGCTTTGGTGGTGGTGTGTGCACAACACTTGTGAGAGCCTTCTGCAAGTCCGTGCTTATAGGCCGAACAGCTCAAGTGCAGGGCAAGACTGCATAAGGCTTATCAGAGAACAGCTGCAACAGAGATGAGAATGAACAAAAACTTCCTGAGGTTGTGCAGTGCTGTAATTCTGACCCAGTCTATGTGATGAGACCATGAATTCTTCTATGTATCCAGCCAATGAACAAAAAAGCAGTGCCTTGGGAGTCAGAACCACTTCCTAGAATAATGCCTACTCAAGACTCACATTGAGAAAGAATAAATCTCCCACTGACAAGGGCAACAGTGGAGTCAGAATTTGGAGGTTAAGTAACATGAAATAGAGGAGTTTTTAAGGTACTTTGTACTTGCCACAGATATGCCCTAACAAAGCATAAACAAAGACTATACAGGCCTACACAAACTCAACCAGCAACTATACTGCCTCTTACAACAAAATGAAATACCTTCAGAGTAAGATCCCGAGTTTTTCCCATATATCATTCACAATGTCCATTGTACCAAGTGGGGGGAGAAAAAAAAATGGAATTTATTTATAAAAAATTGTGTATTTATTCTTCTATGTTTAAACTTCAGTTACCTTCAATGGACTGTTCATTTGATGTAATACACCTATCTGGATGCTTTGTCCACTGCTCAAAACAGTTTTTGAACTCATCTATTTGATACCTTTTAGTGCTTCTGCGTTTTTTTTTTTTTGTTTTGTTTTACCTCTTCCACATCCACAAAACATTTCCCTTTGAGGACTTTTTTCAACCAGGGAAACAAACAAGCAAAAAAATGTCACTTGAGATGAGATCCAGTGAATATCAAGGGTGGGGCACAGGGATCATGCCATTTGGGGTCAAAAACCACTGAACACTCAGTGCAGGGTAAGGGTGTGAGCAGATGTGCTCTTAAATCACCCATCATGAAATGGGCAAATGTGTTGAAAGAATCTCCTCCCAAAAAATTCACTGAAGATGAACACAGCTTCTCACAATAGCACTAGTTGATACATTGATGCTGATGGGTTCTTAATAAGCTTACCTAGTGGAGGAAGCCTGTACTAAGGGGCCCACCCTCCAAAAAGTAATTCCTAATTTGTTGAAGCCCACCCTCATACCTATATGTAAATATCTATTAGTGTATTGTATTTTGTATTGGAAATGTTCTACTTGCCACTACAAATTTATTTGGTTATACCCTGTGACTTGAGAGACTGAACTCCATGGGTTCAATTGCTCTGAGCTCCCTTGCTCCCTGACTTAGTGATGGGCTAGAGCAATGGAAGAATTTAAAAGATTGAAGAAGACAGGAGAGAAAGATCTTGTTATTCATTTCTGCAGATATGTCAGGGTATTTATTCCCACCTGCTGTGAAGGGGCTGGCCAGTAGCTGTGAATTTGATGAACTCACTCTTGGGATTGCACCTCTGTCCAATAGATCAATGAGATGGTAGTGGCTTCTTTTGTTTCCAAAGCCTGGGTGCTTTATCTTCCCTTGTTAGTCCCATTAATCTTGCCCATAACTCTGTTAATAATCTCTTAATTTAATATTTTTAGCTACTCCTTGGAGTCTATTTTAGTGGAAATTTTGTAAAGAATTAGATAGTAAATATTTTAAGCTTTGAGAACCAGGAGTCATAATTAAGTATTAAAAAGGAACTATTGTATAAAGAAATAAACTTTTATTTTTCAGACAGTAATAAAATATAGTAATAATAATTAAGTACATTTTAATGAAGGTCTACTAATGAGAAAGTGTGATTAGTTTGTTTTAAGGGGAATAATATATTGCTTAATTTGATTTATTGTATTTCCTATTACCAACTAGAATGTAAATGTTTATAAAATATTCATCTATAAAAATTTTTCTTAGCTCTTATTTCTTAAAAAAAAGTGGAATGGCCTAATTATATAGTAATTTAATAAATATTTGCATGTATGATAAAAATAGATAAATTGTGAGTAAAGTATAAAAAAATTAATTATATAATTAATTTAGTTATATTGGTTTACTACCAATTTAAATATTTTTCACTTATTACATGGTATGGTATGAGGATATCACACTAAAGATAACAGTTCCTGCTCTTGATGTACTGGTAATTGCAGTATGGCACTGTGGGGGTTAAGGCAGATTCATTAATGGGAGAAAAGGTATACCAATTTATTTTACTATACACACAGAAAAAATTACAGTGTGACTGTCCAATACTCAGTGTGACTGTCCAATACTCAACAGAAGCCTGTATACCATCTTGAGGTGACAGAGCATGACCAAAAAGAGATTATGGAAGGGAGAAAGGAAGAGGCTTAACCAATAAAGGTAGCCTTGTGATGTATATTAAGCCTCATGTGTGGCAGCCCTCATAAGGAATAGATGGTAAATGTCTTGGTTCAGAGTTTATTGTTTTCCCAGTTTACATTTTCTAAAAATAATTTTATTTTGGATTCATGGGGTATAAGTGAATGTTTGTGACATGGGCCTATTATGTACAGATGGGGATTGAGTCTCAGACGGCCCATTCCCCAGGTGTAAACATTGTACCCAATAGTTAATTTCTGAACCTTAGCCCCCTCCTCCTCTTTTGGTGTCCCCAGTGTCTATTCTTTTCACTTTTGTGGCCATTTAGTTCTTGCATATAAGTGAGAACATGAGGTGTTATGTTTTCTTATTCTGAGTTAGTTCACTTAGGATGATGCTCTCCAACTCCATTCAGGTTGCTGAAAATGATATGATTTTGTTCTTTCTCGTGACTGCACAGTAGTAAGTGGTGTGTGTGTGTGTATGTGTGTGTGTGTATATCTATTAATATATAAATATATATGCACTATATTTATATATAAACATATACACATTTATAGACATGCATATATTTATATATAAATGTGTGTATATATATATTATATACACATTATATATTATGTGTGTATATATATTATATACACATTTTCTTTATCCAGTCAATTTTTGGTGGGCACTTAGGCTGGTTCCACACTTTTGCTATTGTGAATAGTGCTGCAATCTATTCAGAGCTTTAGAAGTGTCACTCAGTTAATGTTTATTAGAACCAGAAAAGGCCTTAGAAAGGAAAGGCCTGGCTGTATCAATGGAAATTCTTTACATATGAAAATTTCCCCCACAAAACATAGCTTTGTATTGCTACCTCAGTCTGCTGGCCCTGTGGCAACCATTTCAAAATACATCAAATAAATATATTTGGGGATAAGATATTTTGATTGCCTTCAGTACAAATGGTTTGATAGGAAGGATGAACATAAAGTAGTGATTGGGAACCTAAACCAGTTTGGTTTTGAGGAGACTTTCTGCATAAAGAGAGCCTCACTCAGTGTCTGAGTAGAAGTTTATCTTTGCTCTCCAGTCTTTGATTACTGTTAAAAGAAAAACTTTAGATAAATTGAATTCAATAGAGTATAATTGAGCAAAGACTGATTCACAAATTGGGCAACCCTAGAACAGAATAAGTTCGAGAGGCTCCAGCATAGTCACGTGATCAAAGATTTTTAGATAGAAAAAGGAAAGTGATCTTCAAAAGTTAAAAATGAGGTACAGAAACAACCGGATTGGTTATAACTCTTCATTTGCCTTATTTGAACACGCTTTTGAACAGTGAGTTACTTGGTCAAAACTTGGCAATTGGCACAAGTGTAGATAATTGGCACAAGCTTAGGTTACAGTCTGCTTACATATTCAGTTAGGTTAGAGTTCACTATGTAAGAAGAAACCTTTAGGTCAGACTTAAGATATGTATCAAGGCAACTTTAGGCTAAATGTAATTTAACACTATTTTAAAAAATTTCCATACTAGACTTTTGTTACTATGTAGTCTTTTCACATATGTTGTTGCTTGCAATATTATCTGTTGGCCTTTGAACTCACATTTGCTCTTCAAGAATAATTTTTAAAATTCTACTGCACTTTGAAAATGTTCCTGTCATGCTCTTTTTAATATATACAAATTATGGCTTCCATCGAGGTGTGTTTTTATTTATTTAGATTTTTCTTCTAACATTTTGAGGTGAATGATATGTTATATCTATACTACAGAGCTTGGCATAGTTTCTTTCACTCAATAAGTGCTTGGTAGCATCAACACCAATAATACTTGTGCAATAATTATAACTGAAACTGAATATATTTGAGGTGAAAATCGTGCTAGTGAAAGTGCTACATGTCTTGTTCTGTTAGATAAGTTCTAATTTTATTTTAATTTCATAGATAAGAGATGTGAGACAGGCAAGTCAGATGGAAAGCTGTTGCAAAAAACCTAGTCAGAACTAATACTCAGGTGAAGGGAAGACTCTAACATGCATCTCATTTTTGAAGCAGAATCCAATAGCATTATTACAATGTATAAGTAAAAATGAAAAGAAAGAATCAATAATTACTTTAATGCAGTGGTTAAAACCAAAGACTATAACAACTTGGAAGGCAATGTGTCACGCAGCAAGATAATACTTTTTTTTTTTTTTTGGTTTCTGTCAATGTGACAATGACCATGAGTGAATATTTGCTAAGTAAGTAGTCTAGAGATACAGTGGGAGAGTTTCAGTGTCATCTGCTTAATAGAATGAATTATATTAGAATGTATGATATATTCTAGAAAGTGTATCAATAAGAATTTTTTTTTTAAAGATGTGGGGTAAATTCAGGGTTAGGTGTAAAAATGTTGTTTATGCAGGTACCCTTGTTGATGAGTTGTGCCCTCCCTCGCCTAGCAGTTTCCCTCAACTGCCACCCCTGTCCCCTGGCAGTTTCCCACTACTGCCAATCCCTTTCTTAAAGTATTATGATAATTGTTCAAGGTCCAAGAGGTTGGTTATTCTGAGGACCCTGGCATGTAGAGAGTGAGCGGAAGAAAAAATGTGGAGGAGGAGCTAAATTTCTTAAAAATATTTTATATTCCAGTGATATTGATATAGCTGTTACATTATCTAAATTTAACAACACTGTAAATATTATTATAAAGATAAAATGGAAAGGTAGAAAGGTTAAATAATGTACCTCAAGAAAATGGCTGATTCCTGAGTCAAACTGACGACTGTGATAACCAAAACTATGGTTTTCATTCTGCCATGGGGCGTATGGATGTTTTCCACTGTAAGAAAAAGTTTATATTAGGTGCTTCCTAAGAACACTTTATAATATTCTTTCATGACAGAATTAAGTGTTTTTACTTATTCAGTTGTTACTACATGTAATGTGCCTAAAAATGTTTATGTTACTAATCTTTATTTAACATAATGGATACTTGATATTATTGTTCCCATTAAAAAATTTGCCAAACCTGAGGCATAAAGATATTTGGTGACTTGTCCAAGTTCACAAAGGTAGGAGCAAGCAGAGTGGACATTGACATCTAAGCAGCTCAGCAGCTGTGCCTGTGCTAATAATTATGAAGTGATACTGCTGCCCCACTTTGTAAACAACTATTGGAAACTTGTTCTAATTCTTCATTTTGTAAATACATAAATACAGTGGGGAGTAAGTCTTGGAAGAAGAAATTTGTAGGGCTTTGGAAAGAAGAACAAAATCAAGAGTGGGAAAGTATGAGATATAGAAGACTGTAAGAGTCAATTTGTTCTGTAGAAATGCTTAGTCTTGCTGAAAGCAGAAGGGAGCTCATTAATAGACTCCATGTTTTCAGATTATTCTTATTATATATAGACAATTCAAAAGCTTTATTTTCTGGTAATTTATTTTCTATGTTTATGTTCTTCATAAATACATTTTAAAAGTTTAATATTTATTTTAATCTTCAACAATAATTCAGAAATATGTTATGCATAGAATCATTAAAGTTCTGACTGTTGTTACAACGTAAGTACTTTTATGAAGCTAGAAGAAGCATGAGCAATGTAGTCTTTAAAACTGACCATTATAAATGGCCATTTTCATTTTGAGCAATTATTATCAGTGTGAAAATTCTGTTGTAAATGTACAGACTTAAAACAAGTGTTTCATATCAATGATGAAGCAAATATAGTTTTCCTTGGCAAATATGGTCTGTAACATTTAGTAATATGCTTTATCCCATTTAGTCACTTATCACAGTGTACCCAAGTTTCATGATTACTTACAGTTTTTACAATTGAATTACAAAATGTCTATATACATAAGTGGACTGGATGGCTTTTCAGCAGAATTCAACAAAACATACAAGGAAGAACTGATACCAATCCTACCGAAAGTATTCCAGGCAATTGAGAAAGATGGAACTCTTCCCAAATCATTTTATGAAGCTAACATCACTTTGATACCCAAGCCAGGTAAAAATCCAACAAAGAAAGAGAAGTACAGGCCAATATTCTTGATGAACATAGATGCTAAAATTCTCAACAAGATCCTAGTAAACCGGATTCAACAACACATCTCAAAAATCATCCACCATGACCAAGTTGGCTTCACGCCCAGGATGCAAGACTGGTTCAACATTTGTAAAACCATAAATGTAATTAAATATATCAACAGACGTAAAAACAAAAACCACATGATTATATCATTAGATGAAGAAAAAGCTCTTGGCAAAATCCAGCACCCCTTCTTGATAAAAACCCTCAAACATCTAGCCATAGATGGAACATACCTCAAAATAGTAAGAGCCATCTATGAGAAACCCATAGCCAGTCTACCATTAAACAGACAGAAATTGGAATCATTTCACCTGAAAACTGGAACAAGACAAGGATGCCCACTCTCACTCCTCCTGTTCAACATAGTTTTGGAAGTCCTAACTAGAACAATCAGAGAAGAGAAGGCAACCAGGGGTATTCAAATAGGAAAAGAGGAAATAAAGTAATATCCCTCTTTGCAGACGATGTGATTCTATACCTTGAAAATCTAAAAGAATCTGTCAAAAACCTCCTTGTACTGATAAAGGACTTTGGCAAAGTCTCGGGGCATAAAATAAATATGCAAAAGACAATCAAATTTTTATACACCAATAATAAACAAACATAAACCCAAATAAAAAGCAAAATTTTATTCACAATAGCCACAAAAAAAAGAAATACCTTGACATTTTCCTAACCAGAGACATGAAAGACCTTTACAATGAAAACTACAAAACACTGTTCAAAGAAATCAAAGATGACACAAACAAGTGGAAAAATATTCCATGCCCATGGATTGGAAGAATCAAGATTGTTAAGATGTCCATCCTACCTAAGGCAATCTACATATTTAACATAATACCCATCAAATTACCAGCCACATTCTTCTCAGATCTAGAAGAAACAATACAGTAATTCCTGTGGAAACCTAAATGACCACTAATAGCCAAAACAATCTTCAGCAAAACAAAACAAAAAGACAAAGCAGGGGGTATCACACTCCCAGACTTTAAACTTTATTATAAAGCTACAATAATCA
>CAUYQG010155048.1:0-42063 GCA_963574415.1 Tarsius wallacei
AAGGCTGAGGCGGAAGGATCGCCGGAGCCCAGCAGGTCGAGGCTGCGGTGGCCGGGAGCGGCCACTGCACTCCAGTCTGGGCGACAGAGTGAGACTCCAACTCAAAAAAAAAAAAATATATATATATATATATATATATATCTAAAGTAGATTATCTTTCCTTCAAGTCAGTTAAATGATTTAAACTACACAAAATTATACTGTTTTGATTATCTGAATAGTGACACTACAATGAAGAGAGCTAGTTTAAGAATTTCATGTTTTAGAAACTCCTAACCATGCATGTGAACTGATCTTATTCTATCCAAAATAAGACAACATTCCATTTGAGACTCGAAAAAAAATGAGACATTTCCCCAATTTTTCAGCGTCCCTGAAATTGTCCTTTCTCTGGGGCTATTTTAGAAAACGGGTTGTGAGAAAAGTAGCTCTGTTTATAACAAAACCTCTTTTTGGGGTATAAAATCAGTTAAATAAAGAACATTGCATCATGCATGAGAGAATCTTCCCCTGGGTGCACCTATAACCGACTACAGAGTGCCATCCACAGACTCTAACAGATGCCCAACAGAGGAGTTCCAGGCCCTAACCTCCCTCTAGTCTCTTGTGTTAATGAGGACTCTTGATGCAGTTTAAGGCACACCAGTGAGCAGCTCTAAATCAGAGCTCATCCTGCGGAAGGAAAGTTTACAATGGGTACCGAGGCCAGTCAGTTAGAATTCCAGATGTGGGGCCTGTACCCTGCCTCTGATCAGCATCCATTTCTGCGCTCCACAGCTGGTCCATGTAAATGTGCCATATTGCCGCCCATCTGCTCAGAGAGTGCACAGTGGCACATCTCTCTCTGACAGTGGACCGTTTTATTGAATGCTATAAATATTGAAATTCATAGGCATGAAGCAGCAGATTTTTAATGTTACTTAGAGAGACATTTGAGCCACAACCTTTGGCAGAAGCATAGACTGTTAGTATCTCCGTACACTGTGCACCATTTGGTTCAGACTCATGAACAACTTTTCCAGGGATTTCATGGCTCTCCAATCCCAGGTAAAATGGAGTACAGACCCTGAGGGATGGTATTTAGTGTGAATGTCACCCTGCATGCAATGTGCATTTGGGATATGGACTTTCCAGCCCTGTGCTGTGTTAAACCATATGTTAATGTTTTTATACTCAGAAAAGATTAGATTGGGGACCAATAAAGTTTCAAAACTACAAATAATAGGCTAACCATTGTGAAACGTGAAGCATTCCTTTGGCTGATTTTTTTCCAAAGTCCCTGCAATTTTCATTTTTGAAACGACAGGGCTGTATTTTGTTATAGAAACCCGACTTATCCATATTTTATAAGCTAATATGTGCAAATTTTGTACCAGAGAGTAAACATCCTCATTAATTGGAAATTACTGGCCTGTGATCTGGATAAGAAACAGAAAACGGCTTTGCGGTATTCCCACTTCTTGACCAAAGGATCCTAAGCAAACTTTGAGGCAAAAAGAGAAAGCAAAATCAAAGCCCAGGAATGAAAAGCGTGCAGGTTACCTGTGTGGTTTTATTTCCGGGGTAATGTTCTTTGTCCTTAATGAACTGAGAGGCCAGGCAAAGCAGTATAAGACCAAAAATGACCTGGTTTTTATATAAAGGCAAAAATGGGCATGGTTTTACTTTTTCTTCAGTTCTACCGTGAAAATGCTAAAGAATCAGAAAATGCCCTTCCAGCAATTGTCAGAGATTTAACAACACAAGCGAACCGTTCATTTAGAACAGTAAGTAGTTGGAAAAGGACAACATCCTCTCTTTCCCCAAAGAGAAATCTCAGTTTGGCATTTGTTTACATCAGAGCTGTCAACAAAAGCTAATGTGACAACGATTAAAAAATAAAATACTTTTCCTGCCTAATTGATGTAAAGAACTGAAAATGATCAAGATCCAAACTGAATTTCAATTATTCTTCTGGCACGTACGTTTCTCAAGACTGTGATGTTTTTAGCTTTGCTTCATTATAATTTTCCAAATGCTCTGTGGTCTTTGTATTTTTTTTTAATAGCAACTTGCATCTTTATTAGTGAAGTTGTAACATTCCAACAATAAGCTGTGTCATTGCTCAAACATTTCCCTGAGTTCCCAATCAGCAGAGTTATGTAAGGTGGCAGGTTAATAAATGCGACACGCTGAAATCATTTTACCAGATTATCTCTCCTTCCAAACTCTGACAGATGCTAAGTCCAGCTGGTAAAAAAAGTTTATAGGCGAGTTGGATCTGGGGTCTTCACACACTCCACAATGTTGGCTACCAATGCTTGTTTTAATGAGTCACGGATTGCCTGTTTATCTTCTGCTCCCTGCTGTTTCTGCATTTTCTCTTCCAGAACAATCCTAGAAACACATGCTGCTACAGACGCTGGAGCAATGTGTGTAGACATTTGAGCCAAATTATTATAAAGAACTCTTTCTTCTCTGATATTAAAAAAAGGAGCGAGAATTGCACATTGCCTAGCAAATCGTTATCTCAGATGTTCACTGTGACATGCTCAATATGGCCTACCAGAAAAAGTTGGAGACATTTGAAACCTTAACAACTACACAAAATGACACTGTAATTGGCGGGTTTTGTTGTTCATGTTCTGGCTCAGCTAAAACTGCTCTAAACACTTTGTTTAATGATGTTACATTATGACAACACATGGCTTCTATACAGCAAGTCATCATGTTTAACATGTAACTACACAGGAAAAGAAGCAAGGGGCCAGGAAACGGAACCAGGAGCTGCCCTTAGAAGTTCTCTCATCAAATCAAACACGATTAAGAATAAAGTCTCCAAAAAATGTCCCTTCTCACTAAAAGCACATTTAAGTCAGATTCCTAAGCCCACTGATTTAAGATGACTTTTCCAGGAAAGCTGTTGGTCTCAATATGTGTGTGTGTGTGTGTGTGTGTTAGGAAAAGAGAGGGTATTGCCATCACAACAGTTAATACTTAACTGATACTTGGGGAAAGAGATTTAAAAAAAGGAAAGAAAGAAACATAAGAGCAAAATCACACCTTAAGCAGATTGCTTGGTGAAATTCAAGTATTTTTCTTTCAGGTTCAACAAAATATTTTAATATAATAAGAAAACACATGTTTTCCTCCTGAAAGACTTGTTAGTATCATATTTTTCTTCATTTTAATAAGAAATGGCCACCTCCTGAGTGGTTAACTTTACTGAAAATTGGACACAACTTCTATCTTCATATATTTTGATTTATAATGACATAAGGTGTTGGCAGACAAAAATAAATGTCACATGGGCATATACAGAAAAAATAACAAATGTAAAATAGATTTGATGAAAGAGTTCATTCAAAGATTATGACGATAGATTGGAAAATGTTTGGCATGACATTTGTGAGAGAATTCTGTATTGCGATAGGTAGATTAGGAAAGGAAGTGTTGGACAAAGAGATATAAAGTTGCATTTGAATATTTGAGATATTCAGGGAGAAGCCCCTGAGAAAAGATACTGATTCTGTGCACGAAGCCAGACATTCTGGCAAGTTGATCTGAGTGTTCTTGCAAAGGCTTGCAGGTCATTCTTAAAAATAATAATCTGTCCAGGAAAAAAGTCAGGAAACTGATTACTGGTGTGTGGCACACAACAAGAATATAGTGTCAAATGTTTTGGAGGAGATAGATAGAAGCAGAAGGTTAGGAAACGGGACATTGATAAAGTCTTTGGCCACCTCCTGAATGGCTAACTTTACTGAAAATTGGACACAGACTTTATATCATGCTTGAATACCATTTCATTATCTCGATAATCTGACGGAAGATTTTTCTGCATATTACTCGATGTGCTTAATAAAAGAACCCTCGTGATAAATGATCATTTATATTGAGTTTCCAAAAATATTTTATTTCTTTCGAAAAAATGTGTATATTTATTTTAAATAATCAAGGACTTAACACAATGCCTTTTGTTGCCATTTTAGATGCCAAACAATTTAGCAACCAATTATCCCTTAAGATTTATGTGCTCACAAGAAGAGTTTGAAACATTGTCTTTTTTCAGTCTCTGTCAGGCCATTTACGTCATGTTTCATCATTAAATTGCCTCAGTTACAAGGAGGAGAGGGTACAAATTGGGGAGGATTTGCACATTTCCTCACACTTCAGTAAGTTGTGCAATAAAAAAATGTAGCTCCTTTATTTCTTTTCTTTCGTTTTTTAAATTTTTTTTTTTTTTTTGAATAGGAGTCTCACTCTGTCATCCAGGCTGGAGTGCAGTGGCACATTCATAGCCACCGCAGCTTTGACGTGCTGGACTCAGGTGATCCTTCTGCCTCAGCCTCCTAAGTAGCTGGAACTACAGATGCGTGCCACCACACCCAGCTATTTTTTTGTTTGTTTATTGTGGAGACAAGGTCTCGCTAAGTTGCCCTGGCTGGTCTCAAACCCTTGAGCTTAGGCAATCCTCTCACCTCCGCCTCCCAAAGTGCTGGAATTACAAGAGCGAGCCACCATTCCTGGCTCTCCTTTATTTCTTAAAATAATTGATTTAATTTTTATTACAGTGTCCTAATGGGTAAAAGAAGAATATGCTGTATTTTAGACTAGTTTAGTAAACTCAGACTGTTTCAATAACATAAGCACTTCCATTAAGTGACTCAGTCTCCTTGGGTAAATATTCAACATTCCAGGACTCCCATTGCTCTTTGAATGCATGGTACTTGCGTGTTTAAGGAAGAGGGGTTTCCATGTTGGAGTGGAAGGAGGTGTCCAGTTATTCTCTGTTTGTTGGTCCTCCTCCCACTGCTGCATCTGACTTTACCTTTATCTGCCCTTCTCTGTGTCCAGAAGGCTGACCCCCACAGACTCTGTCTCCCAGGCTTCCTTGCTGGTTGACTTCTGTGGGTTTGGTAACCGGAGGCAACAGCAGGAGGCTGATGAAAGTTGGGGACCTTTCTTCCCTGCCCATTCCCTGCTTTGGTGCCGCGCATCTGACACAGCTGTGTGTCTCCATGATCCTGTGGGTTCTGCTTCCTCCTCTGGTCCCTTCAGCCCTAGGGGTAGAAACAGCTTCCCAAATTTGCAACTCTCTGGACCCATCCCCATCCACTGTTTGCCCCCTCAGCTCTGCCAGTGCCACTAGAAGTAGTCTCTTCACTGAGAGCCTTCATTTGAGCCATCTCTGTCAACTGCCGAAGCCTTGGCTGACCCAACGGTGTCCTCGCTCTGACCTCCTCGTTCTCCTTGGTGATAGCCCTTCTTCCTTGGCTATTGTTTGCTTCTCTGCATTTATGATTGAATCCTTCTTAGACTTAGAGATTGTTCTTTTCTAACTTCTTCAGGGTCCAGTGGTCCTTCTCGGGTAATAAGGACCATTTTTGGGCTCTTGTTGGTTCTTCAGACCCCTCAAGCATCTCTCTTTCTTAGCTCTGGATTAGGTATGAACCACACAGCATCTGTTCTTCATCCATTTGCACTCACAAAACTCATTGACCTCTGCCTTTGGAGCTCTCTTTTCAACCTAACGTGACTCCCTTTTCTAGGGCTTCTGCTTCAAGAGGGGAACTTGAAATTCACGTGTCTCGCCGTTTGCTTCTTTTTCCTCCCATCATTCTACTGGGCAAAGAGGTGGTTTCCTCCATCTCGAATTTTATCGTGGATTTTCCCCAACATGACATCCCTTTCTGCTTTTGCACAAGAGCTATTGTTCTTCCATTTTTCTGGGACTGTCATGATATCATTCCTGCTGGAGAATGATGAGAAAGAGGTTAAAAATATATCAATTTAATATCCTCAAACTATTAGGTATCCAGAAGATTAGACAGTAGAGAAAGGAATTTGGTCAGCAGGCAAGAAGAAAATATTTCTAGCATGGTAACTTTAGTAAATAAATTTAGATATTTTTGCTTAAATGCAATGTATATATTCCTGAAAAGTCTCATGTTCTGCAAAATTGCAAAACACATGCTAAAAATAACAGGGCTCATGGGAAAAACAGGTGTGTGCCAGATTTCTCTAAATCCATAGAGTGTGTAGTCAGAACATGAACAAGCACAGTAGCAATTCTAATAAGAATATTTGTACAGTTAAAGGCCCACTGGTCATACCATGGCACAGTCAGCTGACACTCTGTAGCCTTTAATTCTGGGCTGCAACTTCTTCCTTTAAAATATCTCATCAAAATTAATCATGTGATCTAAGATGTAACTCTCTTCATGAATCAAAAAGATTTCCTTTTTTGAGTTGGAGTCTCACTCTGTCACCCAGGCTGGAGTGCAATGGCTCACTCACGGCTACTGCAGCCTCGACCTGCTGGGCTCAGGTAATCCTTCTGCTTCAATTTTCCAAGTAGCTGGAACTATAGGCACATGCCACCATGCCCAGCTAATTTTTTTATTTATTGTAGAGATGAGGTCTTACCAAGCTGCCCAGGCTGGTCTTGAACCCATGAGCTCAGGCAATCCTCTCAGCCTCCCAAAGTGCTGGGATTATAGGTGCGAGCCACCGTGCCTGGCTAAGATTTTTTTTTTAAACATGGAAGGAAATTCTTCACAGTTTCTTCATCTGAGCTGTTAGCTTCCAAGGTGGTTTTTTTTTTTTTTTTTTAACAGATTTCATTAAACATTTTTTATTATACATTTGATTAACCTAAGTCCATAGTTTACATTAGGGCTCATTCTTTGTGATATATGTTCTATGAGTTTTGACAAATGTATAATGACATGCATCTACCATTACAGTATCATACAGAAACAGTTTCACTGCCCTAAAATCCCCTGTGCCCCACCTGTTCATCCCTCCTCCTCCGTAAACTCTGGCAACCACTGATCTCTTTACTGCTTCCATAGTTTTTCTTTTTCCAGAATGTCATATACTAGGGGGACCCAAAAATCCCTGGAATTTATTTATTAAAAATTGTGTATTTATTCTCACATGTTTAAGCTTCAGTCACCTTCAAAGTACTCTCTGTTTGAGTCAAAATAAACTTATTGAGATGTTTTTTCCGCTGCCCAAAAGTTTTTGAATTCATCGATTTTGATGCCTTTTAATGCTTCTGCCATTTTTTGTTTCACCTCTTTCACATCAGGGAAACGTTTCCTTCTGAAGACTTTTTTCATTCAGACACCAAAAAAAAGTTGCATGGGGTCAATAGGGGTGGTGGAGTGAAGATTGGGTGAACAGGGTAGGGTACAAGAGTCATGCCGTTTTTGGCCAAAAACTGGTGAACACTCAGTGCAGTGTCAGCCAGTGCATTGTTATGGTGGAAGAACCAGTCTCTTGTCTGTCACAAGTCAGAATGTTTCTTCCACAAATCATAACACAACCTTCTCAAAACTTCCAGATAAAAACTTTGCTTGACTGTTTGATTCAGAGGAACAAATTCCAAGTGTACTACAAGGAGCTTGCCCTCCAAAAGATAATTCCAGGTTTTTAGGGATACCTCTCATAGTTGGAATCATACAGTGTGTAGCCTTTTCACACTGACTTCTTTCACTTAGTAACATGCCTTTAAGACTCTCCCATGTCTTTCTGTGCTTTGATAGCTCATTTCTTTTTATCACTGGATAGTATTTCATTGTATGAATGTACCATAATTTGTTTATCCATTCACCTACGTTTTGGCGATTATGAATAAAACTGCTATAAACATTCATTCAGGGATTGTTTAACAGTGAAAACCAGAGGAACTGAACTAGCCACTCTTTGCACTAAAGAAAGTTGCTTTGGTCAGATTTTCAGCTTTTTTTCCAAGACTTTCAAATATCGATAAGACATTAATTGTGAGAAAGTTTGCCTTTGATTGTATTCAAAACATTAAAGTCTGGGAAAAACTGCTAATGAGTCAAAATGCCTTCTGTATTTTACTGGCCTTAAGCTATAAATCAGACTCGAGTATTCTTGTGCACATGGGAAATTATGCTGGATCTTCAACCTTTCTACACCCTCACTCAGTAGTGGGATTCTTCCTACCTTTCATCTTCTCTGACTCAACCATAGAATGATAAAGTAGCAATACCTGATACCTTGAGACATTTGATAGCTCCTATGTGTGCAAGTCTTCTGTATTTCATTTTCTAAAGTTAGTTTCCTTTGTCCCACTCCTTGGCTCAGACATAATTATCTCAGCGGTTTCTTCTTTAATACTTTAATGTTTTGTCATTTTAACCAACTCTACAGACTTGAGTTACTTGCCAATGCAGGGGCTCTACAGCAGAAATAAGAGACTTTGCCTCTAATCGTAGGGATGCCACTGTTTTCTAGAGACAAACACATCGTTGTCGTCATCTGAACAGTGGGTGAGACCACCCAGAGCACTTGGAATAGTGTGGGTAGGTTGTAGGCACTCAAAATAAGTTATTAATGAGTATGACAAACTATTATTATTGATGGCTACTTATAAGCATTTCTCTTGAGGCCAGCTCTGTGTCAAGTATTTTATTTTATACACATTTTTTTCTTTTTTTTTTTGAGTTGGAGTCTCGCTCTGTCACCCAGACTGGAGTGCAGTAGCTGCTCCCGGCCACCGCAGCCTCAACCTGCTGGGCTCTGGCAATCCTTCCGCCTCAGCCTTCTGAGTAACCGGAATTACAGGCATGTGCTACCACACCCAGCTGATTTTTTGATTTATGGTAGAGATGAGGTCTTGCCAAGTTGCCCAGGCGGGTCTCGAACCCGCGGCTCAGACAATCCACTCACCTCAGCCTCCCCAAGTGAGGGATTACAGGCTGAGTCACCAAGCCCGGCCCACATTTTTTTCTTATCTTCATAGCCATCCTGCAAGATATACATTGCTCACAATTTTTGAGAAGAAAACTAACTCAGACAAGTAAGTCACACATGTAGCTAGACAGAGCTATGATGGAGCCAGAGTCCCTGGTCTGCTAAGGCTGTCATGACTGTGCTTTTTCCTCGGCCCAACTCATTTAAGCAGCCCTTCTGCCAGAATCATGTGTGGTAGGGTGAGGGCCTGACCAGCTCTTCCTTTGTTGTGTGCTGTCTATTCTGCTGTGTGAATCCAGGACTGATGACGGAAATCTAGAGCCAGTGCACAAACAAGGTAGACCAGAGCTGCCTCCTTCAGGGGCCAGATTTTGACTCAAACCACTGGGAAGCATCAGTAGTTAGTTATAGGCCACTTGAGTCCCTCGTTTTTTTTTAACTTTAGGATAGTTGTATGATAGTCTCATCATTGAGTTCCATCTTTCCACAGCATCGCTGTATAAATGTGGCCAAGTTCTTCTTTTAGACATAAAAGATGGATGTGCTGTACACAAATGATATACTTTAATATTTGTTTAAAAGATAATCTGTCAAAATGTCAAGAGTGCTGCCCAATAAAAACAGATTTTGAGTGGTTTTTTTCCCTGTTTTTCTATATTTTTTTTACATTTGAAAAGCAGTAATATCTAATGGAGTACTTTGGACTTTGGAGTCAGGCAAATTGGATTAAAATCTGAGCTCTGTGACACTAGAACAATCCGTTAGATGCTATAAACTTTAGCTTTCTTAGCCTTACAAAGGAGAGAATGATTTAGCCCTTGCAGGATTTTTGTGAAGATTAAGAGTAATGTGTGTAAAGCACTTAGCATAATGCCTGAACATAGTAATCATAATTACCAACATTCATAGAGTGATTCCATGTGCCAGACACTTAACTCACTTAACGTTCGCAAGAGTCCCTATGGGGCAGGGACTCTTGTCGGCCTCCTCTCTTAAGTTTGGAAACTGAGGAAATGGGAAGTCGCATGCCTTGCTTAAAGTGACACAGCGAGAGGGGTTGGTGGAGTGGAATACGGACTGAGGCAATTCGGCTCCTGAAATTTTTCTTAATCGTGAAGCAACAGTACTCTCAATAATCCTGTTCTCAGCTAGTAAGTATTAGTATTCAGTTCCCCCTTTGCTTACTAGCAAGATGGTCTATTTCTGTGGACCACTTATTTGTGGTATGGTTGATATTTAAAAGTTAAAGAATAACATAGGCTCTTCTATAAATAAATACTGGCTTAAGTGTAACATCTCTTATGAGGAAGGGTTGAAAAGTAAGCATGTACTTAATCATTCTTCCTTCCGTTTTAAACTATTTTTCTTTAATTCCTTTTGCACTAGTCTCCTATCTAAACAGGTAGCATCTGACCTCTACAGGAAGACATGAGATTTATCTAACATGCTTTTATTGTAACTAGTCCCAGGATCATATTGTTTAGTGAAAACACAGTGCTACTTGGCAAGAGATAATGAATCATTTGCTATTAATGGAGGAAACAAAACCTCCTATAACATTATCAGACTTTCAAAACACCCATTTTTAGCCAACTGATTGATTCGATGTGTTTAATATAAGGAATATGCAGGACAAGCATTTTCAACAATCTTGCATCTATTTATGGAAATTTTGATTTTGTTTCTTTTTGCTTCAGCATGGGAAAATGTATACTGTCTTGTCAAAACACTGGTGATGTCAAAATACCAACTTTATGTCCTTGGGTTTTAAAAGACAATGTGTGTCATACATCATTTAAATAACATTTGACAGGAAAGAGTCCATCCTCCTTGCCGTGTTAGCTAAGAGAAATGCGTTCTAGGTATTCCACAACATTCTCTTAAATGAACCATGATTAACCTAGAAGCTGACTTTTCTCCCCAGCTAGTACTCTTATGAAAAAGCCTGAAAGTTTTACAATAACACAGGAATAATTATTTATAGCAATTTCTGATGACTGTGTTCTCTTTTTATTTAGCTGTTTTAACAATATGTTAATGACAGGAAGAAAACATACATATAAAATATTGTGAGCATCAGGACTTGGTAGGAGAGAGTAAGTTTGGCTTCTGACCATGAAATCTCATTCTGTGGTTGCCTTCTAAATGGCATCTCTTGAGGTCAGTGGCTTTGAATTCTCCCAATTGTATGGGGTCACTCTGGCAGCATTGACCAAGTAGAAAATATTCAGCCAGAGAACACAATAGCAGAAGTCACCCTTTAAGTGTCCTGCCTTCTATATCATGCAATTGACTCCAAGGCTCCCCACTAAGATGTCACTGTTTGACCAGTTTGCTTTAAAACAACTTAATTAGCTGAAAGGAAAGCTATGTCTGAGCATGTTTGTGAGAGAAAAAAAAAAAAAAAGCTCTCTCTTTTCAGAAAGCTCATGCTCTATCTTGTCGGAAATTTTTGGTTCTGAAACAAAACAACATTCCTTTCGTACACAATCAAGTCCCTGACAACAATTTTTTCCTGGTTTGGGCAATAACTGGTTTAAGATTGTCTCCATGTGGGCAATTTGGGTTATTTTCTATACAACTGGGTTTGCCTTGGAACCCACAGTTGTATATGTCATTGCTAGAGAGATTCTCACCCAAAGCATGTGAGTTCATTTCCTTTCTCCAGCAAGGAAATAGTTTCCTTGCATAAAGACTATGCAGACTTTCTGATCAAAATCCACTGAACTTTGTAGCAATGTCAAAGTAACTTAAGTGCTAACATAGAAAACAATCTTTCTCCTTGGTTCATTTGCTTCTTAGTAAAAAAAAATTTTTTTAATGTTCAAAAGAAACAATTCAGATTTCATTTGTAGAATGACACAGCAAGAGAATCTTTGTCATATTACTTCAAAATATTCCTGATTCAACGTGGACCTCCTGCACAAAAGTGTGTATACCACCCGCTATCTTGGACTTGGAACTTTGTAACAAACAGGGGAAGGTAGATTTAGGGCCTGTCATAAATTTGTTAATGCAAAAGCAAATTCACTAGCTAAGAGTGAATTATGCTCATCCTTTTTTTTTTTGCACATATTTCTGTGGTTAAGCCCATCTGAGAAACACAGAAATCCTGTGTTTTTATTTTTCAAGGCAATTTGACAAGGAATTGTTTTCATTTTGATGGAGCTGGTGGATGCATCTACAGAAATCGTGAACCTATATAAGATGGTCCCACAGGCAAACCAATAAATTGTTAGAGAAAGGAGAGGATTACCTGTCCCTTTACTATGGCATTTTAGAAAGCTTTGTGGATTTTTTTAAAGTCACAGAACATCCCTATGGCCCAAACAACATTCAACTATAAAAACAAAATACTTCCAACAATTAACCACTGCAATATGTCCTGGCTACCCATTCAATTTCTTCCATAGTCTCTTGTCCCTATACTGATTATCCAATGAGCACATAAATTCCCAGTCAACTCTAGTTTATTTTCACATCTTCCAAGTTATAATGAGCACCAAATTCCAACCAAAGTGCATTTGTTTTTTTTTATTGCTCTGAGCACCGTAATTTGGTATATTTCTGTAAACGTGTGTGTGTGTGTGTGTGTGTGTGTGTCTGTTGCCAGCCTACCTCGAGAAAGTCAAAATTGTGGTTTGCAAAAACTCAAAAATCCTAACACCTATCCTAAAGTGACATTGAATTTTAAATTGCAATTGTATCTCCATTTTTTTTAATGAAGAGAAGGATGACTAAATTAGGGGGGAAAAAGTCTATAATTAGGAATATAAATCTTTCACTGATTTCTGGAGGTCACCAGATGAACCGATGCAGACTTCAGACACATCTGCTCTTTTGGCAACCGCTGCCTGTTCCGAGGCTGCTCATTGGCTCCCGCTAATCATATGCGAGGCCTCCTGGAAGCGATTTGTGCCTCCCCAGGCTGAAGCCGGGCAGAGCCTGGAACGACGCTGCATTGCTCTACTCCAAGCAACGACACCGGCCCTGCGTGCCACCTTCAAGAGGCCAACAGGCCGGGTGATGCAGGGGGAGTGCGATGCGGCTGCGGGGTGGCCAGCAAGTAACCTTTTAAGGCACCTAGGAACAGGTTTTTCAGGGTCTCTGGAAGCCTGGCGGGCAGCTCGCAGAAAGGAGCTGGTATTTTCAGGAGGGGGTTAGTGCCCACAAGGTGGCATCGTTGGCGCCAACTTCAGAAGGAGGCTGTTGGCTCATTTTTGGAGGTGATGTGCTGCGTGGATAGATCAGGGTGAAGACAGAAACACCATCTGCGTGAAATAATTCACACCTTAATGAAGTTGTTTCTTTGATACACATAACGGTGAAAAGAATGGGCAAATCGTACTGCTTTTACTCACTGGATATTGTGTTGTCAGGCAAGAAGCCAAAGACCAAGTTCCTTGGACAGAACTGGCTATGAATTAGTAATAGACACTAGGCACCATACTGTCAGGGAACTCACTGTCTTATAAATGATTGCGATTGTAAACTGTTGACTTTCTTAATGGCTAACAACCGAAGCACTTTCTGAGTTTCAGGCTGAATTTAGATTCTGCGTATGCAAGTTCGGAACTGGGAAGTGGAATAATAACATACTTCCGTTAATCCCACCTCCCTTCCCCCCCCTGCCCACCCCATAGTTTCCCACCACTGTCAATCCTTTTCTTATAGTATTACCATAGTTGTTCAAGGTCCACTTATGAGTGAGAACATGTGATACTCAGATCTTTGTTTCTGTGAGAGATCACTAATATCTGTCTGGGGCCGGGGGGTGGCATACCTCATCAACAAGGGTAGCTGCACAATACATATTTGTATACCTAACCCTTAACTGTACCCCACAATTTTAAAATAAAAAATATATTAAAAAAAAACAGACTTCCTATTTGTAAAAAACTGCAAAATATTATCTACATGTTTAGTAACTCAGAGAAATAAGACATTTGAGTCTTCTGCATAAATGCAGGGTTGGGAGGCAGGCTGTAATTCAAATGCAAGTTTCTCCGTGTTTACCACTGGTTTCTTGCTTTTCACATTCTGGTAAATTTACCGTCTCTATGGAACTTTCTCCTGATTAGATAAAATCAGCAGCCTCACCAGGCTATGCAGATACAGAATATGCATATAGTCATCTAGAAAACAATTCATCGTAAATTATCCTAAGGTTAACAAAGCCTTTGGCTATGGGTTATTCTCATTTTGATGAGTGACAATCATGTGTTTTATGTTTACAATTTTATGTCATCCTGCATTTAAAGATGCACACGTCTATTCCGTGGAGTGGCTTGGACTTAACTGAAGTGACTAAACTAACAGGCGGGCAGGCTGGGGTCACACTTGAAAGCACACTGCCTTTGGGAATGAGACTAGGGGAGGGTTACAGAGGAGGGGGCTGAGAGGAGAGGAGAGAGTGTGGAGGCTCCGGGCAGAGCAGGGGTGATCCCTGGCTGAGCGACCACTGAGGGAAGCCCGTTGAGCCTTTGTGTCCTGACACCATTCAAGAAGGGGAGAAAAGAAAGAGGATAAAAAAAGATCTACTATTTTTGAAAGCTCCCTTCATATTTTACTATTTTATTTAACTTCTCTCCCATCTTTTCTTATTTTCATCTCTCCAAAAACATAAAGAGTTGGGGAAGACAATAAGGTGAGGATGCACTTCTAGCATCCATATATTCAAATAAAAAATATGACTCCAAAGTCCACGTTAACTAAGTATTTTTCTAAGAAGTGTAGTTTGTAGTTATACTACATCACATGCTGTCTTGGAGTCTTTCATATGCCAGTAACATATTATTTATGCTACTTGCAAACTGTAGAATTACTTTCTGTTGGACTATCTTTTCAGATGGCAATGTTAAACATTTCTAAAATGAATATATTTGTTATGTTAAAGGCACCTCATTCTGTACCTGATCTCTGAGTAATAGCATGACCAAAAATGGCCTTTAAATCTCTACTTTAATAATTTATAGCCTCTATGTCCTTGTTGAAAATAGATCCTCTTTTCAGCACTAAACGCAGGTTTCTTGAAGATAAATTACAATGAAAACTTGAAGAAATTATTAAGGGAATTGTGATAAAGATGGAAGAGGGTGGGAGAAAGGTGCACAGATTTTTTTTTCATTGGTTTTACTTAGATATTATTTTCATGAAGATGGCTTTGTATATGGAGAATTGTTTACCGCAAAAGAAGCTCAGAGCTTAATCTTGACCCAAGAACACAAATGCACAAAATCATTGTAGGAATGGTTATATTTTTAAGGCTATTTTAAGAAGCAGTTTTACCCTGAAAATATATACATCTGATATGTGTCAATTAAAAAATTAACTTAAAAAAAGGCACTTTTAGCCAGTTGTCAATTTTGTTACATTGAGATGATTGTTAAATGCATTTATTTGCATTTTTTCACTGGTAAAGTCTCAGCTACAGCAAATACATAGTAATGTACAGTGGTGGGTTCATTAGATATTTGTAAAACATCTCTATGCAGATTAATTTAATATGACTTCAAATATTGTCAAGGAACGGTACTAAACTATTTATTTACCCTTTTTGGTTATGTCTGAGCTGGTAGCAATTTGCATAATATATGTGATTGCATTGAAAAATTAAAAGAGTAAGTTTAAATCTATAAAAATCATGAAAGCGCATCTATTTATGTGTGTATAAAATATTTTTATTACTTTCTTATTACCAGTAAAAGATGCTTATTTGAATATATATTTATTTAATCTTAGCTTAAATAAAGGGGATAAGGTTCTTATTTTATTGCCTTTGCTGCTTATTTTTACTACAAATTGAATTCCCCAGATTTCTTGAAATTGCTCAAACCTCTGACAAGGCCCAACTGTACAGGACAAGGACAGAAACCTTCTTTCCACTGAACAGGTTAAGCAGAGAGCGGATGCCAATACTGTGGTTGAGGTTCACTGACTGGGGGATCAAGGTAGTAGAGCCCAGCCATAAGTAGGGTATGTTGATTTTGAAGCAGTGGTCATATCCGCATCCAGTTCTTTTCTGTCTGGGGTCAGTAGCCCAAGAGGCAACTCAGGGCTAGGGTGAGCACCTTCACTTCCCCTGATTAGTCTTTCCTGAGCAGCCCTCTTCCAACCAGTGCCCCAAATAGCAGGTTGTAGCTCCTCACAACTTACAGGAAAGAATCTCACTTCCCTGAAGCCCTTCTTGGGGTTTCAACAAGGGGATTCTCTGTGGGATTGGATTGCAAGTACCTGTCAGGCATCAGGGGACTCCTCTCTGTCGCTTGGTGGCACATGACTTTTCTCTTCTGAATTGTCAAGGAAAGCTGGAAATACACACTTTGAGGGTGCCCACACATACAATGGTTGACAAATCAAAAACCAAAAGATGACAGAAAAAGGAGCAAAGTAGGATAAGAAAGAAAGCTGCCAAAGGAACTGCCAGGGTTCGATCTCTTTCCCGTTAGATCTATGATTCTTGGGTGTGTATAAGCTCAAGGCATAATGGCTAGCACAAATGTAGAGAGGACGTTATTCTTCTTTTGTAATGTGGAGGTGAACACTGGCTGTGCCAAAATGACCTTGACAATACCTTCTGCATTTTATATGTGGGAAGAAGGAGGGGAAGATAGATCACCTGTGATGTCTCTTGTCTGCAGCAGAAAGAGAAGGTGATTTATTATCTTTTGATCCCAACTTTTAGAAAGGTAAGAAAAAGTAAATTAGATGAAGAATAACCTGGAACATACAAATCAAGCAGGTCTATAATTTCCCAAGCAATCTTCTAATGGATCTTTTTATGGAAATGTTCTTTTCATACCAGCACAACCTCTCACAATAAGGCACAATTTCTAGTCAAAACGTTTGTCCACTGTGATGCTGACAGCTGCCCAGTGGGATAGGGTCATATAACAGCACTGCAGGCATCCAAGAGACATTGGTTCTCGACCCCTGTGTCAAACGCTAGAGTTCCCAGGGTCGGGTCAGCATCCTAAGGACGCCTGCGGTCTCATTCTGGACACCTCTTGGATATCCCACAGAAGAGAGGCATTATTTGCCGAAAGCGTTCCCAGACCCATTTTGTGGTTTGCTTTATAGAGTGATACTGTGGAACATGAAAACAAAAATGCCTGGGGAGTGGAAGTTGGGGCAGAGACTGTCAAATCATCGAGCAGTCTGGAAAAGACAGGCCTTCTCTCTGGTACAGCATGGCTGGGGATTGTGGATTCCTCCTGGAAGAGTTTGAGATAAAGAAAGGATGCCTTCTTTATCTAGCCCATAAACAAAGGTCTCCGGGCCACACATATTGAATTGACTATTTTGTGGCCTTTTATATTTCAACCATTTGGCAAACACTGGGTTATAATCTTTAAGGGATAGTCAGACTATTACATTAACACTCCACTCTTCTGGAGTCAGATTTAAGGAAACTGTGTGCTCCAAGACAGCATCAGAGTAAGTCTCTTAGTCTGGGTACCTTTTCCTGGTCACAAGCAACAACCAAAAAAGAAAACTGAAGGGTGAAGAGAACTGTTAAAGAATAGGTGACATGACACGTGGCATTCTGTTGGAAAAAAGGGAAAATTCAGGACAGAATTATAATCTTCATTAAAAAATACACATTTTTCAGCCAGGCACGGTGGCTCATGCCTACAATGCCAGCACTTTGGGAGGCTGAGGTGAGAGGATTGCCCGAGGCCATGGGTTTGAGACCAGTCTGGGCAACTTGGCGAGACCTCATCTCTACAATAAATCAAAAAATTAGCTGGTGTGGTGACATGTACATGTGATTTCAGCTACTTGGAAGGCTGAGGTAGAAGGATCACCTAAGCCCAGCAGGTCGAGGCTGTAGTGGCTGTGAGCATGCCGCTGCACTCCAGCCTGGGCAACAGAGAGAAACTCCAACTCAAAAAAAAAAAAAAAATACAAATTTTTCTAAGGAAAACTCCAAGTCCCCAAGACAAGTTTAGATAATATCACCATGTCCAATATCCTCTATTTAAAAAGACAGAAATGTAAAATGTACATTTAAAGCAATTTTCCATGAAAAAGGGGAAATAGCTTTTTGCATAAATGACAGTTTAAATTATTATACAATTTGCTTGTGCAGAATGTATTAATTTCTAAAAATGGATAAGAAAGCACTGTGCTTGAGTACACATAGTTGGAAATTTTTAACTGCTTATTATGTTTAGATACTTATTTTCAGAATGAATTACTATGCATAGTTACTAAAAATAGTAGCAATCGGCCTACTAAATGGTATACAGATAACTCTGTCCTTACAAAGCTATTTATGAAAGGCAGAAAATAGAATGCGTGCCTGTCTAAGACAGCAAATGCTTGTCTTCTGGGGGTGACAGTGGGCTTGGTTTTCTTACTCCTTGGGGTGGGGGTGGGAGGCTATGGAAACCCCTTGTACCAATCCTGCCTCAAAAAGAAAGGCTTCCAGGATGAAAGGCACCCTCCATCAAGGCTAATTTTAATTTCTAGTTCTAAAAACTTAAAAAAGACCATTCGAAGATCACTGTTTTCAAATGTTGACATACGGCAAAACATTTCCCTTTGAGGACTTTTTTCGTTTAGGGAAACAATAAATAAATACATAAATAAAATATTGATATAAATCATTATTCTGTTGATCCATCTTGTTATCCACAGTGGCTAATGTATATGAAAATAGGATGAAATTTCCTCATAGATCTCTTAACCAGCTATGTTTTGCTTGTAACAGGGATTTTAGGGGTGCAGGCTATTTTTTTAAAAAATCAGATCCCATTGCTTATGACCTGGAGCTTGATACGGAAGTTCCCACATGAGCCTCTTGAACCATGTAAATACTATTTTAAAAAAAGATACCTGCACACTTATGTTTATTGCAGCATTGCTCACAATAGCAAAAACATGGAATTAACTGTGCTGCCCATCAAAAAAGGACTAGACAATAAAAACGTGGTACATATACACAATGGAACACCATGCAGCCATAAAGAAGGACAAAACCATGTACCCCACAGCACTCTGGAGGGACCCAGAGTCACAACACTGAGTGATCCATCACAGAAACAAAGAACCCAGCATCACGTTCCCACTCACAAGTGGACCCCAAACAACCATCGTAATACCTTAAGAAAATGACTGGCAGTAGTGGGAAACTGCCAGGGGTGGGGGGGTGTGTATGAAAGAGGTTGGAATTGGCAATAGTGGGGAATATGCCGGGGGAGGCAGGCACACCTTATCAACAAACATTTGTATACCTAATCCTTGTAAATACTATTAATGTAGGAGTGCTCACCTGCCTAGGTGGGCTCAATTAGCCTGCATTTACTCTTCTAATTCTGATGATTTCCATGGGATGTTGGGAATCCATTTACTAGACTGAGTGCAATGTGCACATTTTTTCACGCAAAATAAAGACACATTTGTCATGTCAATGTGTTGTGTCTGTCAATACCATCCACTGATTCCAGTCTTTGGCTTGGAATGTGAAGTCTGGTCCTCATGCATGAGGAGCTCACTTGTTTGAGGCTTCTACTTTTTGCTTGGAAAGGTAAGATACTAGATGGTTTTTGGGAAATGGGGACATGGGTTGGGTCTAGGAATGACCTAAACTTGAGCCATCAATATTTTATCTTAAAAATAGTAGGAACATGAAAATGACAAGCTAGCATATAAACAAGCAGGAAAAATGAAAGAATAAACTGAAACATAAATCTATGTGATATTTAACATAGAGACTATTCGTATCAATTCCACAAGTTTGTTTGAAATTCATATAAGTTGCTTTATTGGCTTGTATCTTTATTATTTGTCTCTCATTCTTTCCTTTTCATGCCAATTATCAGAGGCAGGTTCTAAGACTTTCCCTTTGCCTGTGTAATATGGCTTGTCTGTACCCAATATTCCATGTCCAGTGATTGAATCAATTGTGGAAAATATCTGGGGAAAAAAAACAATAAAAAATAATACCACGACAATAAAAATTAATACAAATTTTAAAATTAGTGCATTGTAACAACTATTTACATTATATTGAGTATTATACATTATATTGGGTATTATAAGTAATCTAAAAGTGATTTAAAGTGTGCAAGAGGACTTGCATAGATTACATGCAAATACGACACCATTTTATATCAGGGACTTGAGCATTCTTGACTTTTGGTATCTATGGAGGGGGCTGGAACCAATCCCCCACCACAGATACCGAAGGATGACTGTACTCAGAGTCAGATATTTTCCATGCAGCTGTAGTCTTATTTCCAGAGGGTCTGTGAATTCTCCTTAACAGAAGGTTTTCCTAGATTTTTAACAACCAACTCCCATACAGCCGATTAAATGAGATCATTCTTTGTAGGCATGGGCATTTATTTTAGATCTGGAAGCACTCTGAGGAGCTCACTTGTTTGAGGCTTCTACTTTTTGCTTGGAAAGGTAAGATAGACCCATTTTACAAATGGAGTTGAGGCTTGGAGGGACAGAAAGGAAATGAAAGCAGAGTAGGCACCTACTACATTTTGGATCTTTTTTCTGTTTGTGTCAATAGTGATCTCTTAGACTTCTCTTAGTGTTTTAGAGATATTATTTTTACATCCTCCTACAGAAGTAATTTTTGTAAAGATGGGATGCTAACTATATCTGTCTGACAGGGCTATTATAGGTTAAAGAAAAGGTTATTTGTAAAGCTCTGTGCCTGTTATTCTCAGGGAACACACTTGTAGGGCAGAGAGAAACAATGAGGTTTCGTTATATTAAAAACAAAACTGAACTTTTGAATTAGAAGGAATCCTAAAATTAAACTTCATCTCTGTTGTTTTATAAATAAAGAAACTTAAGGCTGAGAGAGATGAAGTGATTTGCCAAAGTATCCAGCTAGTTAGGAATGAGACTAAGACAAGCACCCAAATTTCCTCTTTCCTAGCTTGTTTTCTTTCTACTCCATTACAAAATGCTTGCTTTTTAAAAATCCAGGATATTTAGCTGTGCAGACATGCCCTAAGACACTCTTGAAAAATAAGTTGTTTCTCTAGAGAAAGCCTTTGCTTCTGGGACCACAAGCACTTGATGTAGCAAAGCGCTTCTACAGGACAGGCAAATGCAGCCACTGTTCTTTCCAGTTATTTAATTGGGTGGGCTAGGGTGTCTCAGAGAACCCGGAGTACACATTCTCTGTGTCAGTGTCTGGAGCTCTGAGCTAACCACAGTGACTATTTCCCTACCTTCCAGAAAAAGTCCTTAACCATGACCAATATGCATTTCATAACGAAGACTAAACATCAACTAGCAGTTGAATCTGTTCATATCACACTGTGAATCGAGTATCTGGATTCTAGAAACAGAAGGAAGCTTGCTTCCATGTAGACATCATAAGATTAAGGAGAATGTAGATACACTTGAGAAAGAAAAAACAGACCAAACAGAAGAGTGTGAGAAAATTAGCTTAGCGATTTGATGTGAACATCTGCAGAAACTGTTAATGGGCACTCTCTCTAATTAAATTCACTAGACATATGCATGCTTGTTATCTGTGGACTTATCTGTGGACTGGTGTTCTTCCCCATGCTACACCTGTTGTTGACATGGGTAGACTTCCACACAATCACAATGTCAAAAGGGTATTAGGGATTGAAATTTGAGGTTCCACTTAGCTTCACTTGGAGCTCGTCCCCAGTAGGACAGCGCCACAATCGAGACTCAGATACAAACTGAAAGCAGGTACACGGAGACCTTACCACCCTCCAAACCCCTTACCCAGAGATCTTCACATCTCTGACTGGGACAGTAGACCTCAGGTCAGTGTAGATTTGAAGACCCAATACTGCGAACCAGATTTCAAAGAGACATTGAACCTATTACGCTGGAGGGCAAAATGTTTACGTTCGTATCAGCCTCCGTTTGTATACAAACGGCGATTGTACTAATAACAGATGATTTTTGTACATCAGAAATGGGCTGTTTGGGGTAGATGTTCCCTTGGTTATCTCACACTTGGTCAGGTCTCAGTTTGTGTGTAGCTATGTACCAAGTTGTTCCTTTGCTAAATCAGTCTCTTTACTAATTAAGACAGAGTCTTCCCAATTTGGTGGGTGCTGATGTTCCACTCAGCCCATTGGGTCGCCAGTGTTTACAAGTTGCATTGAGAAAGCAGCAGGATGCAGAGATGAATGATACAGCCTCTGGAGTCAGCCCCAGCTCCCTGCTTGTGAGCTAGATACTTCAGTTCTTTAGGCCTGTTTCCTCACCTGTAAGGTGGTCATAACAATAGCCCCACCACATAGGGTTCTTGTGACAATTAAATGAAGCACTGCCTTTTAAGTGCTTAGACTTGTACCTGGCCTAGTGGGAATGCTCATTGAAGTCATTTTTTTTTTTTGAGTGGAGACTTACTCTGGAGCCCAGGTTGGAGTGCAGTGGCACGCTCATGGTCACCGCATCCTCCACCTGCTGGGCTCAGGCAATTCTTCTGCCTCAGCCTTCCAAGTAGCTGGAACTACAGGTGCGCACCAAGTTGCCCAGGCTGGTCTTGAACCCCTGGTCTCAGGCAATCCTCTTGCCTCTGCCTCCCAAAGTGCTGGGATTACAGGTGTGAGCCACTGTGCCTGGCCAGATTTTTGTTTTGTTTTTGTTTTTTTGAGTCAGTATCTCACTGTGTTGTCTGCCACATCCTTGATCTCCTGGACTCAGGCGATCCCTCTGTCTCTGCCTCCCAAATAGCTGGGACTATAGGTGCACATGACCACACCCAACTAATTTTTTTACTTTTTTCTAGAGGTGAAGTCTCACTATGTTGCCCAAATCGGTCTTGAATTCCTGGGCTCAAGCAATCTTCCTGCCTCAGCCTTCCAAAGTGCTGGGATTACAGGCATGAGCCACCATACCCAACCAATGTCAGATATTTTTTATTAGTTATTACACAACAAGCAATCTCCAACAGTTATCAACTGCAGCTCATTGCATAGGTTAGTCTTTAAGCAGAGAAAAATGTAGATTAAAAATTGAACCTGAGGCCAAATAGACCTATCTAAAGATCTATAATACTATTTAGACCCATATTATTTTTCTCATTTCCATATACCAATAATCACTTTGTCATTTCTGTTACCCACCCTGACCCAGGTATATATTCTAGGGCTGATGTGATCTGGTGAATTAAGAATTAGGCTGACAGACAGGAAAGTTGTGTTCTTGGCTAGATTTCCCAGTAATTCTGTAAAAATGTATGAGAAGGTGTCAAAAAATGTATACAAATTTTAAGAGATTTTATTTGTTACTTTTAGTTTACCATAATCCGAAGTGTCTGGACGTTGGTGGTAACCACTTTGAACACCTCTTGTAATTGCAGAAGTCAAACGTGACTTGTATTCATCTTCCGTTAATGGTATATATTGAGTATTACAATTTTAACTCCATTTCCTTGCTTAAAATGCAAATACGTTTTTTTGGGCACCCTCTGCATAGTCACTCCTGGGTAAAGTTTTTAGATAATGATATAGTAGAAAGGAAAGATTTCAAATCCAGTATCTCTCACTCATAGGATAATGAGGAAATCCTAGGAAACATATTTGATCCTTGGGGGGAAGGAAGAAGTAGAGAATAGGCCATAAGTGAGACTGGATTGTCCAGCTCCTGGAGAGAGTGTGTCTCTAACTCTTTTCCCCTTTCCTCATGTCCACACGCCATACCCCAGAGTGATGGAATCCAGGTGATGGGCCGTGTGTGTGTGCTTCATGACCCTATGCAATTAAGCTTTCTCTTCTTAGTTTACTACTAAAGGTCAGGATGTGAAGTATTTTGTGGTTTTAACTGGAATTGTGGAATCGAAGTCTAAGGATGCCATGTATGGAGATAACCTTGCAGAGGACTTCTGCAGTAACAGTACTCCAAGGGTGGACATGTATTCTGTGCAGTAGACACATGAGATCTTCATCACTGGCATTGGTTCCTCATCCATAAAACCTCTTACGAGACACTTTCCTAAACTGATCTCTTCACCTGCTTTTATTTCAGTTATATTGAAACCTAAATGGTGATGAAAACAATTATTTTAAGCACAACGTGCTATTTTTGTCATAATGGTTTTGAACTTTTATTCTCAATGTGTATTTACAATTTTCATCCTTTCATTTATATATATTTGTATATTGATCTATTTTTATAAGGCATTTGGAGTATCTAGAAAGTATAATATTAGACAAAAAGAATCAATGATAAATAAACATTCACATTCACATCTCTTCCATATCATGTCTAGATCTTTTTTTTTTTCTCAAATTAACCCCCCTGGAGTAAAAGTCAGTGGAAACAGATGGACTTTGCACCTTGCCCTAAAGGTCAGCCGGTGACAGCACTGAGTTTGGCAGCAAATTCCATAGTCAGGGAAAGACCGTCCCATAAGAAAAGCTTCATCTTCATTTCAATTCTGGTGACATGAACAGAACTCAACTTCAATCATAGACCTGCCAGTCAGCCAGACTTCCAGTGGATTCTATTAGCAATGATGATGATAGTCGTGATGGTGCAAAACCCTTTACACTTTTCCAAGGCTCTTTCACGTGCCTTGTGGAAAGTTCTCACAATTGGACCTTAAAACACTGCAGAGTGAGAAATGCATGTGCAAAGTATTTTTTGGGGGGAAAAAAGTCTTATAATTCAATCTGGGTTCTTGAACTTTTCACGTCTAAATGAACTTTAAAGTATGTTTGAATATATCTCTAAGGAATCCAATTTTAACATTTTTCAGTGTTCAATCTAGGCTAATAATAATACCAGTAACTCTGGTTTGGGGACCACAGAACTCAAAAAACATTTAGATATGACACATTTTGTACCCTTTTCCTGAGTCTGCCAAAAGAATAACCAACAGGATATATGCTTGCCATTAATGGCTGTGAGGCAGGGATGCGTGCTGCAGCTTTATTCTTCTGGGAGAATCTGAGTTTCTTCCATAAGAAAACTCAGAGATGGAGTTAATTCCTGTCTCTCTCTTCACTGAGTCCATGGACTGTCTCCATTCTGTGTTCTTAAGTAAAAATGTTTAACGCTGTTTGGAAGAACACAGAGTATGTTTCTGAACAGTGTCTGTTGAATATTTTCTATAATCATAGCACAGTTTAAAAGAACTTTGTTCAGGGTCCATCTAATTTTCTTTCTTTCTTTCTTCTTTTTTTTTTTTTTTTGCCCCATAGCCATTGTTGTAGTGTCAAATGGGCATCTCTCTCATCTCCCAGATTGATGGCATCGTCTAGGACTTCCCACATAGACAAGATAAACGAAAGGCTTCCATGGACAGGTATGTAACTGTGGAGACAGCAGCGCTGCAGAAGAGGCCTCCTGATCAGCAAGAATGTCTGTCCCACAGTCGACTCTCTGGCTCTGCAGTCACCTTTGACATGACTTGCTGAATAGGAGTTTGTTTTCCAATTTCCATGGTTCAGCCATAGGCCATGCAAAGTAAATACTAGTAAATGAGCAACAGTAGGTTCAAAGGAACTTAAGACTAGAGTCCCTCCTCCTTTCAAAGACAGTTTGGGTAGCGTTCACATGCGAATCAATCTGTTTGGGGTCTTTGAAGTGACTTTGATTAAGAGTTGTGGCCCAATGGTAGTGAAATGGGTGGAGCCATCAAAAGCATTGGCAGTTCCAGTGTGGACACTTAGCCTTCACACCACATCCAGGGAGAGCCCAGGTAATGGTGCTTTACCCAGAATGCTTTCAACCTTGGGGGGCGGGTGTGGAAACAGGAACTCACCACCCATGCAGATCTTTGGAAGTGGGTTTTGTTTGCAGTAAAGAAAATATGCCATAAAGAAAATATGCCATCAGACTTTATGTTCCTACTAAATTAAACTAAATTAGTTTAAATTCAACTAATTCACAGTACATTAGACTCTTTTTTAGTGCTTGTCAGTAAGCACACAAAATCTTTCTTTTTAAAAAACTAGCACTTTATATATATCCAATAGGTACAATTTGTCTATGTTTATGGCTAAAAATAAAAAAATAATAATTAATGTTCCAAATTTCGGTAACTGCTTAAAATCAAATGCAGTCCACTAAAATCTCCTTAAGTGTATTAGAAATAGTAATATTAACAAATATTTAAATTTGGGTAGGCTTAGCATAATGCAACGCTATTTTGGGATAAGAAACAAAAAAACAATTTATTGCAAGATTAAAATTTCTACCTTCCTTCACTTTGGTAGAGAAATCTTGAAAATAATTCAAGAACCTGTTTCTTTGCTTTTTGCCTTTCAAGTCACTGTAAAATGCACATTTGTCTTATTCGTGATTTCCAATTTAACTTAATGTTCTCACTTGACACTAACCTTCACTGCCCACTGCTACACACTGTGGAATTAACTTTTCATTCTGAACAGACATAGATTAACTCTGGAAGCCAAGTAAAAAGGAAATATTTGATAACAGCAGTATAGTTGCCAAAGTAGAACGATTGTGGGCTTTTGGATAATACAGAAATTAATAAATACCGGGGGTGCCAAAAAGAAATGTATACACAGTTTAAGAGCTGTTAAGAGATGTTCACTGTAATCAGAAGTGTCATTGCAAGAGTCAAACGTGACTTGTATTCTTCTTATTGATTGCAAGTTTAATACAGTTTTTTCCTTTCTTAAAATGTGTACATGTTTTTCGGCACCCTCTGCAAGTGAACTGAGTCAGTTACCCCACTTCAGAGCCTTAGTCTCACCATATGAAAAATGGAGGTTGGGTGTGGTGGCTCACGCCTGTAATCCCAGCACTTTGGGAGGCAGAGGTGAGAGGATTGTCTGAACCCAAGGATTTGAGACCAGTCTGGGCAACTTGGCGAGACCTCATCTCTGCAATAAATCAACAAAATTAGCCAGGCATGATGGTACGTGCCTGTAGTTCCAGCTACTTGGAAGGCTGAGGTGGAAGGATTGCCTGAGCCCAGGAGATCGAAGATGCAGTGGCCATGAAAGTGCCATTGCACTCCAGCCTGGGCAACAGAGTGAGACTCCAACTCAAAAAGAAAAAAAGAAAAACGGGAACACAATACGTCTTGCTGAGTTGCTAGGAAGCTTAGAGATTTTTTTAAAAGGTGAACCATAAACTATGCAGTTAGATATTAAAAAATGATAATTATTATTACATTTCTTTTGGGGGGGGGCCCTAACACTGCCCTTCAGCCAAAGGTAAGTCTTCACTGTATGAAATTAAAAATACCTTTGTAATTCACAAAAATCCTATTAGTAAACTTCTGGTTCATTAAAGATGGGAAAAATGCTTTTATTTTTCTTCATCATATCTACATATTTCTGTAAGTTAAAAAGAGTCTACTTTCTCTTTCTACCCAACTACTCTTTTTAAAAAAGCAAAATATTCCAAGTTGTTGTTAAAAGTTCAAAAGGAAAGGATAAGACAATGAGGTGGAATCATCCTTTATACACCTTACTAAAGAGAGAAGAAATTTCAGGAAAATCTACTCCTAAATTGACAGAGACTGGAATGAAGAAAGATTCATGAAGACAGAACATTGGAAATAAAAGCTGGTGTAGCAAAGATCAGAAAAAAAGGCCCAAAGGATCAGAAAAGAGAAAAATAAAAGATATCTGGGGGGGAGGAGGGGGGGATGTGAGGCTTGCTGTCATCTCCTAAAACAAAAATAAAGAAATAAATAAATATTTTTAAATGATCAAAGTCCTCACAGAAGGAGGGGAAAGAGAGAGAGGGACTTTGCCAGCTAGGGCCATCTCAAAGCAATGACTTGTTTCAGTCATCACCTATTAACATGAAAGCCGTGTTTTGTATATTTGTGTTCATCTGCTTCAGTAGTTCAGAGAATATTTCTATCAGACTTTCATTTGTCAATTACAGTCATTATCTATAACTGGAAGCCATGCATACTTAGTGGAAACCTAATTAATATTTACTGCTGAAGCAAACATTAATAAAGGAATTGCTGATTCCAGTGATTTTTGATAATTCTGGCTTTTAAAAATAATGTTGGAATTTGAGACATCTGATTGCAACCTACATTCTCTAACACGCAGTTTCGTGGGATTTGTATCATTAAAAACACATATATACAAATGATCTTGAAATTAATTTCTCTTAGAATTGGTAATTTGTACTATTAATAAATATAATGATTAAGTTGAATTACATTGGATTTGCTCTTGGTTCAGAGGTGGCTTCCCTCTATGAAACAATTTTAATAATAATCCATCTTAATTTGTATAATACCTGTTTATAGTTTACAAAGTGCTCTCGTATATTTTATTTTTACAATGAAAGATAAGCTATTGCCTTGCTTTCATAGGTAAGTAAACTGAGGCACAAAATAAGCAGCAAAGACAGGACTCAAAGTCAGGCCTTCTGACTCTAAATCTAATAGTCCTTCCACCAACTAGTGCACAAATTAATGCACTGGATATGATGTATGCCTTCCATAAGTCTGCAAAAAGGTATACCTGTGACTATATTGAGCGTGCAGAATTGTATTATACCATTGCAGTGTCTTACTAAAAGGTATCCTAAAACTGTCTCCAAGGATTGGGAAGAGCTACCATCCTTCAGTGCTTCAATGATGTGACACCACTGATTGACACAAACCCGGCTGAGACCTCAGGAAGAGTAGAGGGAGACAAGCCAAGTCACACTCCAAATTAGTGCAGCCGCTCCTGCAGCAAGAGGAACACAATGTGGTCTTTGACTAACCTTTCAATGCCCTGTGTAGCTGGAGCCCTGAGGGCGGTGCCGAGCTGACAGCCTGGAACATTGACCAACATGCTGCAACTGACGTGTAAATCACCCTCTGACTAGGGGTCCCGAATCTGGAATAGGAAATGTCATCTGTGGACCTTGCCTATCATGTGTTTATACACAAATGGCCCCTCCAGGTGCCTCTCTCCACTTTTGCAGACAAGTGACATAATGCAGGTAGAGAGAAAGTTTTGGGGATGTATTCCTGAAATTTAACCACATCTACTCCCCCCAAAATGCCACACTTCCTTTATCCAGTGGGTAGGATACAGAGACCATACATAGTCAATGTGTCAAATGCTTTCAGTAAATCAGGAATCAGAGCTTGATTTAGGAGTCAGCAGAACTTCTGGTAAGTTCACCTTTACCAATAGCCTCATCCCTGCCTGCCATTAAAAATAATAATAATTTGGTAGTACTGCTGGGGCCTTCCTTCCTGGCACTGCCAGCCTGTCTTAACTTGTAGGCAGGATTTTTCTTTCTTCTCTTCCCATTGCTGGCCTCTGTTTGCCTAGAAGAACACCATACAATTCTTAGGTGCCACCTTCCCACCCCCTCTGAGTCAAGTGATCACTTGGATTGTGACCTGTTGGTCCTTTTTCCTTCTGATGCTTCACCTACTTGCCGGGCTGAAATTCCTCTGTGGCTTCTGCAGCAGCCACTCTCAGGGCCGTCCCTCCCAGATCCTACTTCTGCCTTCCAGGCCTCTCAGTTGGCCTCTTCCTTATTCAGGTAACTTGGCCAAGTCGTATGCATTGGCTATCCCTTTAGGAATTTAGGAGCTGGCTATTTTCCTTTAGGAATTTCGCTGATTGTTACTAGTGAGTAAGAGAAGTGAAATTCAAAGCCAGCCACACCGGATAGTAACGTATTTCATTTCCTGAAAATATTCACAAAGATTATGTCAAATTGTATGCTGAAATTGAAGCATTTTGCCTTTCCTATTTTTATTCCTATTAATGTGGCTGATCAAGAGTTGTCGATATCAGTGACTCTTAAACGTGGGTATGAATTTCCTGAGTATTTTTTAATCAGGAGGTCTAGGGTGGGGACTGGGATTCTACATTTGTAAGACATCTCCTGGTGATGCCAATGCTGTTGGACCACACTTTGGTATCAGGGACCTGTATGTTACTTTGTAGAGATGGGCTGAGCAGAGAGTGGAAAGGGACAGGTATGATAAAGTTAATAGAATTCATATTCCTTTAATAATTTATAAATATCTGGTAACAATAGAACTTATACTACTGCAACTCCAATCATGTTTTAGAATTTCTTATCAATTTAGAATCAATAGCGTGCCTAAGTAAATTACATTAAATGAGACTTAAATTTCCTAATTTTTTGCTTTCCTTAGTTTGCAAGATACAGACTACCTTCAAAAGTATAGTTAGTAAACAAAGTACTAGGCTGTTCTCTTGAAAATAACTTTATTTAACAGAATTCAGAATGAAATTGTGAGTGAATGCAAGCTATATTGGGACCAAAGTCATCAAGAACTGAGTACAACTATGAGACTTTCATAGCATCCTTGAAGGACCTCCCCAAGACCACTCAGGCCAAGTTAGTCGACTACTGCTCCAAGCATAGAAGAGCTTTTCACTAGCAACAGCAAATATGACTTAGCATATTAAGCACATCTAATGTGAAAAATAATTTCCCAAGAAACAAGAGTTCCTACTGCTACTGTGAAAAGCAATGCCTTGGGTTAAATGATATAATTGTATTATAGCATTTCTTAATATTTAGTGTTCAGGTACGGATAAATTCTGTATCTGTACCTGAAAATTAAACTAATATTTTTAAATGATGAAAGTCCTCATAGAAGGAAGGGAAAGAGAGAGGGACTTTGCCAGCTAGGGCCATCTCAAAGCAATGACTTGTTTCAGCCATCACCTATTAATATAAAAGCCGCGTTTTGTTTATTTGTGTTCATCTGCTTCGGTAGTTCAGAAAATATTTCTATCAGACTTTTATTTGTCAATTACAGTCATTATCTATAACTGGAAGCCATACATACTTCGTGGAAACCTAATTAATATTTGCTGCTGAAGCAAATATTAATAAAGGAATCGCTGATTCCAGTGATTCTTTGGTTTTTAGTTTTCAGGTATAGATACAGAATGTTCTAGAATTCAGATTGTTTATATATCACACCTTTAGCCAGGGACCAGGGATATAGGGTGAACAAAACAGACATCATTTTTGCCTTCATTGAGATTTCAGGCTGCATTTTCTTTTTTTCCTACAAAATACATCTTCTTATAACTTTGTAACCTCCCCCCACCCAGAAACTTTTTTATTTTTTAAATGCAAAAGTTGTCTCAAGCCCTGATCTAAATTCTTTTAAAATGTGGGCAATTGGAACATTTATAAATGTTGCTATAGCTGAAAAGATCATGCATCTTGTACCTATTTTTTAAATATATATGTTTATTTCCATGTGTATGTACAAGCTTATGGCTTCTGTCTTCTAACATTTGCGCAATATGTTGTCTTATAATTACTTGCTTTCAAGTCTTTCTCCCTAACGAGGCTGGAAATATATTGATAGAACCACCGCTATCCATTGAGTTGCCAAGTCAGGTACTGGAACTGAGTCTACTAAATGATAGTGATGGAATTTTGCAAACACCTTCCAAATCATTCCTTTTCAGGTCCTCAAAGTCTCATCTAGGCAACTACCACAGCCACTTCACTTGTCTCTGCTCTGAGCCTCCCCCTGACCTCAGATCTCAGATTCTAATGTGACATTTACAGTGCCCAGAGGACGCTCTCTAAAATGTGAATCACTCTTATCACTCCTGGCTTCAGTGGACTCTCATCACTATCAGGATAAAATCCAAAGTCACATATAAGTTCCATGAACAAATAGATGTACAGATATCGCATTCTCTATGTCTCCTTTGGCTTACACTGCGTTTTAGTATATTAAAGTTTCTGAGATGACCTGTAGTTAAACAGACTTCTCTAGTTTTGCTTAACCCCGTGAGTCTCAGATGCATTTAACTATGGAAATTTCTCCTCCTAGTAATTCCTATCAGTGTCTCCAAAGCCAGCATTCTTTAGGACATACTTCTAGGAGTTGACTTGGTGATCTGAGGCCAGACAGGTCTGAATGCAAAGCTCTGGCCCTGGAATCCATAGCTGCCGTTCTGAAGGATGTTCATGCTGATCCTCCTCAGAGTGACAATGCATCGAGCAGCCATGCTTGATTAAACACATATGATTCAACTTAAGGTTTTCAAGCCATAGGAGACTTTTTAAAAATCATTAAGTACAATTCACTGATTTTACATTTAAAGATAAAAGGGTCAGAGAAGGAGAGACTTACTCAAGATCACATAAACAAACTAGACATGGAATTGCAGAAAAATAATTTAGTGCAGAAAATAGCCAGGATGGCATTTTGGGGGAGCAGGTGAGAAGAGTGTAAATAAGAAAAAAATAAACTGGAAAAAATTAATTTTAAAAAATTAAAAATAAAAAAATAATAATAAATAAATAAACTGGAAAAGGAAACCAAAAACCAAGCAATGACTGTCTGAAGCAGTGCTTTCCAACAGAAAAATGAGCTATTATAATTTCACTGTATGATCAGTATTAAAAACTATTAATACGATCCTTTACATTCTATTTTTTGTACTGAGTCATCAAAATCTGGTGTGTCACTAATAAGTGGACCTTGAATGATTATTATAATACTATAAGAAAGGGATTGGCAGGAGTGGGAAACTGCCAGGGGAGGGGGGACACACCTCATCAACAAGGGTATTTGCATAATTATCATCTGTATACCTAACCCTGAATTGTCCCCCACATCTTTAAAATAAATAAATAAATCTGGCGTGTATTTTACACTTACAGCATGTCTTAATTGGAACTACCCACATTTCAAGTGCTTAGTAGCTGCGTGTAGCTAGTGGTTATCCTATCAGGCAGCAGAGACAGATTACGTCCATCATTGCAGAAAGTTCTATTGGGCAACATCGATTTAGAGCAGTGGTTCTCAACTGGAGGTGATCTTTCTCCCCAGGAAACACTTGGCAATGTCTAATAAGATTTCTGGTTGTCACATTGAGATACCACCTAACCCCAGTAAGAATGGTCATCATTAATAAAACTAACAGCAACAGATGCTGGCAAGGATGCGGAGAGAAAGGAACGCTTCTACACTGCTGGTGGGAATGCAAACTAGTGAAATCTCTTTGGAAGACAGTGTGGTGATTTCTGAAAGAACTAGAAATTGACCTTCCATTTGACCCAGCAATTCCCCTATTGGGAATATACCCGGAAGAACTCAAATCATTCTATAAAAAAGATACCTGCACATGTATGTTTGTTGCAGCTCTATGCACAATAGCAAAAATATGGAACCAACCATGTTGCCCATCGAAGCTGGGCTGGATAAAAAAATGTGGTACGTATACACAATGGAATATTATGCAGCCATAAAGAAGGACAAACATATGGACTTCGCAGCAACTTGGATGGATTTAGAGTCTATCATACTCGGTGATCTATCACAGAAACAAAGAACAGAGTACCATATATTGTCACTCATAAGTGGACCTTGGACAATTATTATAATATTATAAGAAAGGGATTGGCAAACTGGGAATCTCTAGTGGGAATCTGTCAGGAGAAGAGGGGTTGGATTGGCAGTTGAGGGAGACTGCAAAGGGAGGGAAGGACATACTTCATCAACAAGGGAACTTGCATAATCAATGTTTGTATACTTAGCCCTGAATTGCACCCCACATCTTTATAAAAATTTTTTAAAAAAAGAATTTCTGGAGCCGGGCTCGGTGGCTCAGCCTGTAATCCCGCGCCTTGGGAGTTTGAGGTGAGTGATTGCCTGAGCCCATGGGTTCGAGACCCGCCTGGGCAACTTGGCGAGACCTCATCTCCACAGTAAATCAAAAATTAGCAGGGCGTGGCAGCACGTGCCTGTAGTTCCAGCTACTTGGAAGGCTGAGGCGGAAGGATCGCCGGAGCCCAGCAGGTCGAGGCTGCGGTGGCTGGGAGCGGCCACTGCACTCCAGTCTGGGTGACAGAGTGGGACTCCAACTCAAAAAAAAAAAAAGAATTTCTGGTTGTCATAATTGAGGGAGAGATTGCTAAAAATTATGTGAGATTTTTTGTGAAAGCTCTCTTTCTCTCATTCATTCAACAGATATTGGTAAAGTTTCGAACGTGGCTGGGTGCTATGTAAGCATTTTGGACATAAAGACACATCAAATATCACCAGACATGGTCATTGAATGCAATAGGAATTATACTGTACAAAAGGCAGAAATGGGCAAAGGAAAGAGAAATCAACTTTGCTTACTTTTTATCCACTACAGGGTTAACATAAAGTCTTGCATATAGATGAGTGAAGAGGAAATATAAACAGAGAGAAATGAAATGAAGGCAAAACTAGAGGAATTAGAAGAAAAAGATTTCTCAAAGAAAATAAAGATAACAGCCAGGATCGGTGGCTCAACCTGTAATCCCAGCACTTTGGGAGGCCGAGGCAGGTGGATTGCCTGAGCCCGTGGGCTCGAGACCCACCCAGGCAAACTGGTGAGACCTCGTTTCTACAAAAATCAAAAAATTAGCTGGGTGTGGTAGCACGCACCTGTAATTCTGACTACTTGGAAGGCTGAAGCGGAAGGACTGCCAGAACCCAGCAGGTCGAAGTTGTGGTGGCTGTGAGCATGCCACTGCCCTCCAGTCTGGGTGACAGAGTGAGATTCCAACTCAAAAAAAAAAGAAAGATAACACATTCACTTGATTGGGAAGGAGATCAAAAGGTAAGGCAGAAGCCGGGCTCGGTGGCTCAGCCTGTAATCCCGTGCCTTAGGAGGCTGAGGTGAGTGGATTGCCGGAGCCTGTGGGTTCAAGACCCGCCTGGGCAACTTGGCGAGACCTCATCTCTACAATAAATCAAAAATTAGCCGGGTGTGGTAGTGCGCACCTGTAGTTCCAGCTACTTGGAAGGCTGAGGTGGAAGGATCGCAGGAGCCCAGCAGGTCGAGGCTGAGGTGGCCGGGAGCCGCCACTGCACTCCAGTCTGGGTGACAGAGTGAGACTCCAACTCAAAAAAAAAAAAAAAAAGATAAGGCAGAGTGAAATGAAATCCAAGTAATATGTGGAGAAAACATTAAGAATGGCCAATGGCATTAGGCACAGCTGTCTGTATTCGAATATTCTAATAACTGCTTAGTGTTTCCCCCATCCATTCTCAGTGGTCTTGCCTAAAGGACCCTTTTGATGGCTATCTCCAACAATGAATTTTCTTTTGCTTTTTTCCTTTGAGAGTGAAAAGAGCTGATCTTCTGGAAGGATGTCAAGTTGCTGTAACTGGGATTGGAAGGCAGACCAATTGGAGAAACAACAGGGTCAGTGCCTGGACAGCAATCTGTCATGAAGCAAAGCCTGTCATAGTCAGCCCTAAAGATGCAGACAAAGATGCACGACTATTATTTTTCAGAGAGATTCTTAAAGCACCTTGGGCTGAAGCTCTGCACGGGCCCTGAGCTTCCGCACTGGACCACCTGCCAGGAACTGTATATCAGGCTGACCTCTCCCAACCAGTGTGAATAACTTCCAAGAAGTGGTCCCCACATAAGGGCAGGGACTGCAAGCTGGCGCAGAAAGAGAAGAGATTTATAGCACTAGAATATCTCTCCCTTTTGAAAATGAAATGGCACGTAAGCGGGGGAGGTGGTTGGAGTCTTGGCTGAAAGGGCCTATCCCCAGACATAATCAGTTCAACATTCATTACCCTGTGCAAAAGCTTGGGTTGGCCCAGGCAAGTCTGCGGAGGAAAGAAAAGACTGATGTGTTTAGTAATAGACATGCAAAGACTTCTTCAAGACTTCTCTGATCAATTTTTTAAAAAACCTTGTACCGTATGATTTTTTCCCAGAAGGTAGGGTGTGCTGAGGGACCTTGGTGGGGCCATTGCTTCAGCAGGCAAGGAATCATACAAGCATCTAGAAACATGTTATGTTCTACTCTACAGTATACTGAGATCTGGAAAGAACGCTATATACCATTAAAAAGCACCTCAAAGTAGAGAGCTAGGTTTTGTATCTTTTGTGGTCATTTTGATTCTCCCAACCTTGAAAAAATTGTTTAGAATCTTGAAAACCCTGAGGATACTTTTAACCACTGAAAAAGATCAGCGATTTCAGAAAGTAGGATGATGACAGGCTCCCTGATGTAGTTCCTGCATGAACATGGTATTACTTATTGCCAAGTCATCTCTGCTTTTTGATGATTAGCAGGAAAGTGAGGGAGTTTCACCATTAGAAAATATCACATTCTTGGGAGATGATGTCTTCAACAGAGCTTGAAGGACAAAGAGGAACTCTCGGCAGAAAGACTGAGGTTAAATTTTAGAGTTCCACCATGGACGTGTTGGAGGCTGTGCCAGGGAAATTCATACACAATGAAAACACAGACAAGGGAGATTTGCACAGCCTTTAACTTAGGTCAAAAAAACATGTAACTTGTTAAGTAAGAGGGCACTAACACGTGCCATGTCACGCTGGATTTTCTTGAAAAATAAAAAAAAAATAACAAAGTTAAACTTTCAGTCAACCTGAAAATATTAGCTTTTTATGGGGGCAGGGCGGAACGAATGGAACAGCAGAGTCTTTTTTTTTTTTTTTTTTTTGATTAACCATTTTCTGAACCTTCTCAGAGAAAGAGTGATAGGGGAATAAGGCTGGCAGGAAACATGGAGAGCTGAAAAAAAATACTGGGAAAGTATTTATTAAAGATACAGCATAAGTAGAAGAGGTGGGCCTCTACTATTAATGACCAAAGGACATGCTAGGACGTAGTGATTGATAAATGTTTTCCTGAGACTGAAATTTGAAATCTTTTAATTGAAAGAGAAAAATGCAAATGAGTCAGTGACATATGGTATTTATGCGCAATTCAGACTGAAGCAGTATTTTACCATTTCTAACCGCAATGGCCAATACTTTTTAAGTATATATCACATCGGTGTAGAAAATGACAATTTTTAAATTACAGAAAATTTCTCTCTTTAAATCATAAAACAATATTTTGGAGGAAAAAAAAAGAAGTCTTTTCTCTCAAGTATGATAAGGTAAAAGAGCAGGATCCAGGGGACCAGATAGGTTTTCTTAATCAAATTGTTGTCAAAAAGAGTTTATAAGACACTTGAAAGGTTTAAGAATGAGCACCATATCTGGATCTAATTACTCATTGCTTATTTCACACTTTTGATCGAGATGTTTTTCCTTCTTTTATTAAATAAAAATTGCACCATCAAGCTTTTAACTTTTTTTTCTGTCTGGTATTAAATTATTTTGAATTCTTCCTCATCATGGATTATGAGCATTTTGTCATAATTGGAAACTCCTTTCTTCTTACTGACCTTCAGCCAACAATCATGTGCTTTCTAAAATTGATGTTGAGATGATGATGCTCATCTTAAGAAGATAACAAGATGTTTAATGTCTTATTTTCTGAGGTCAGTGGATGCTGTTTGAAATCTAAAACAAACTCGAATTCACTGTCATTTATTCCTTCAATGACAATTTCAAATATTCTCCAGTCTCAGAACAGAAAAATTGGTCTCAAAAAACGTCAGCTCTACTGATGTCCTGGGTTTTATGTTAGGACATCAATTGTGAGGAAATGGTGGACCTATTCATAATCCTACATTTTTGCCCATATGAAAGTTCGGGAATCGCTTACTGTACTTCCACTGGAACTCCCTCTCCCCATCTCTCATGGTCTAAGCAGGAATGTGGAGGGAGCACTGACCCTCAGCGTCACACAAAGAGCCTTGGACAATAAAGAAGGTTGCCTCTTTCTATACAGACCTGGCTTTGTGCTGTGTGGGGCTTGATCCTTGCGGCCGGAGAGCGCAGTGGATGCCAGGGAGATAGATGTGATGTGTTCGCCTCGTTCAGGGCAGCAGCTGAGCGACTTTCACACAGGCAGGCAGGTACAGTGGGCCTAGTAACAGATGAGAACCCCTGGGGAGCCCTTGACTATGGAGAATGGAAAATCAAAAGAAACCATATTGGACACAGATACAAAGGGAGTCCCTTGCTCCTTTTCTTTCCCCCCTTGTTCCCTTTCTCCCCTTCCTTAGGAAACAGCAATGAATGTGGAAAGCTGGCTTCCCCCTGGAAGCGTTCAGTGCCCGGGGACTCCAGATGCTATTCTGCGCAAATGGTCTACAAAATCCACCTGCAAGTCCACTTTCTGTCTTTTCTGGGAGGGAAAGGCAAACTAAGGGATGGAAAACTTTCCAGGCAACTATTTCCTCTCCTTTGCTCTGGATAAGGGAAGAGCAGTGGATTGCTGCCGCTCCCCATTTCAAGGTATCATAGGCCTGGGTTTTGGTGGGACAGAGAGGATGTCAGGTAGTGTGGCCCAGAAGGAATCAACAGAGTACCCGTAGAAAGTTTTAAACACACTAGGCATTGTCCTCAAATTCGGAAGTAGGTGGTGAAGGCATTTGAAAAGACCTGGGCACCAAAATTAGTAACTATTTTTAATATAACAAAATTGTATATTTCACTGGTAAAGATGATCCATCTCCCCTTTTTCAATTTGCTGTAAAAACACTACAATATGGTTTGAAGTTTTTTTTTAATACTACCTTTTGTGAATTAAAATTAATTTTGTACAGTCTAGTCCTATGACAAAAAGAACTACAAAGAACACTAAACCATTGCCAGAATTCTAAGATAAATTGTAGTCATGTGATCTGTTTTGGTGAGGTCGAACCAGAACTGAAATCTGTGTCAAACAAGATTCCTGAAGCTTCAGAGTTGAACATCTCAGTGTTTCTCATCCCTTCAGCCCATACTGATACACACCAAAATTAGAAATAAAGCTCAGATGATGTTAATACATTTGATATATACCTGAATATGTAAGAAATATTTTTAAAGTATGATGTGGCTATCACATATACTTACTTCCTTATGATATGTAAATCTAACCAATATTCTGAAGAAACAGAACACATTTGTATTGTATTTTAAAATTTATGGTGATCATATAGGCTTCTGACACTTCTGGTAGCATTATTGGTCTACCATTCTTAGGAGGAGCAACTCACATATAGAAGTAAATTAGTCCTTTAAAAGGAATCAAGGTTCTTTCTTTACCACATTTAGCATGCATGCACACATACACAAACACAACAGTCTGTATCTTGAAAACAGTGTGCTAATGGAGGTTGAGATGTGTAGAAATCTCTTGTGCCAAAGTTAAAACATAAATAATGCTTTCACTATGCATTGGCCTATTCTCTCTCTCTCTTTCTAGAGTGACGGTGGAGGCCAAGGGGACACGAGCGTGAGTGATGGCAGGCAGAGATATGTATATGGAGAGAGAGAGAGAGAGAGAAACTATATATTACATATATAGTCTGAAGTTAACATAGCATATAGTGACTTTTGTGGGATTTTTTTCCTTCTTAGAAAACACATGACTATAGATAAGAAAACAGCACTTAAAATAGTGGCAAATAAATCTAAATGAGGTCCTGAATCAAATTAAATAATAATGGACTAATTTAGAAATACAAAGTACAGAAAACATGTGCTCCCTCCCACACTTATGGCAGGCTTCTAGAATCAGTCATGACACTTTGCACCCATCTGCAGCTCAGAATCTGTCTCAACAATACTCCAAGGAATCTCTACTATTTAATCAAGCTGGCCTATAGGACAACCCCTTATTTTCCATTCTTAAACAAGTCTCTTAATCTACTTGTGTCTTGGTTTCCCTATTAGAGAAATGATCACAAAGATTAGAGTCCTGTATGGATACAGGATAGTGAATTTTTGAGACAGATTATCAAGAGATGATGTAGTTCTCTTTTTTTAAAAGTAAAAATAAAACAGGTACTATCAATATAGAAGAGTTTAAGACCATCCAAAAATAAGTTAAATTACATATAACATCAGAGTATCTATCCATCTCTAAAATACTATCATGGCTGCTTCACCTCAAGAAACTGTTGCTCATAATATCATTGACAGTGAAAACGTATAACAAATCAAACTTTTTAATACAAGTGGAATTTCATAAGGAAAGAATACTTCTCTAAATACATTTATTTCATGAAGAAAAGCTAAAGGTATTGTTGAGTCTTTTAGTCAATGTCTTTCTTAAACAATATATTCCTCTGTAAGTCAAAATATGACTACTGGCATACCTGCTACCTGGAATACTCTCATTTCCTCCCTCCAGGCTGGCTCTTGTCTTATGTCAGTTCCTCAGGGGCATTTCCATGATCCAAAGTAGATTGTCTACACTCATATGATTGTATCTCAAGTAGCCTGTTCTTTTCCTTGATAACATTCACCACAAAAAAATCTATTATCTATCTATCTATGTATTTATTCATCCATCCATCCATCCATATCCATCCCACTTATCTCATGTACCTAAACTTATTTAGTAGCTGTCTTTTTCCCAAGGGTAGGGACAATTTTTGTTGCTGTTGTTGTTCACCACTGAAGGCTCTGACATATTCTAGAAGTCTTGGTTGCACATTAGAATCACCTATGAAGCTATTTAGAAATTCCAATATGCAGGTCAAACCCCAGAAGAATTACATCAGAGAGAGTGTGTATTAGTCTGCTCAGACTGTCATAACAAAATACCACAGACTGGGTAGCTTAAACCACAGAAATTTATTTTCTCATGCTTCTGGAAGCTATAAATCCAAGACCAATGTGCCATCAAGGTCGATTTCTGATAAGCCCTAATTCTTTGACTTATAGATGAACATCTTCTCACTGTGTTTTCACATAGCATTTTCTCTGTGCACTTATGTAGAGACAGAGGGAAAGAGAGAACAAACTTTGGTGTCTCTTTCTCTTCTTATAAGGATACGAGTCCTATTGGATTAGGAATCTATCCCACAACCTCACTTAGCCTTAATTACCCCCTTAGAGAGGCACTGAGGGTTAGGGCTTCAACAAATGAATATACAGGCAACCCCTTTGGGTTCCCTTCCACTGTGGGAGCTTTTCTGCCCTCTCAATAAATCTGCTTTAAAAAAATGAATATGGGGGATAAAAAGAGACATAATTCCATCCATAACAGGGTAACACCCAGGCATCTGTGTGGTTTAAAGCTCTCTTCTAGTGTCTAGCTGTCTTAGTCTGTTTTGTATTACTATGACAGAATACCTAAGGCTGGATAATTTATAAAGAAAAGAGGTTCATCTGGCTCAGGATTCTGGTGGCTGAGAAGTCCAAGACTGGGGAACTGCATCTGATGAGGGCCTCCTGCTACTTCTACTCATTGTGGAAAGCTGTAAGAGATAGGGCATGTGCAAGGAGACTACATGGTAAGAGAGGAAGCAAGAGTGAGAAACTGAGGAAGCCAGATTCTTTTTAACAACCTACTCTTTTGAGAACTAATTCATTCCTGGAGTGAGAGAATGAGGACTAACTCCAGCCCGTAGAATGGCATTAATGAATTCATGAGAGATTCTCCCCCATGACCCAAACACCTCCCACTGGGCCCCACTTCCCAACACTGCCACATTGAGAACCAAATTTTAACATGACTTATGGCAGGGACAAACCACATTCAAAGCATAGCGCCAGCTAAAACGGAACGCCATGATTGTGTAGAGAGAACCTCAATATAAATTTTCATGGTAAGCCTTACTTTCTTTCATGTTGAAATATGCAAAATAATGTTACCAGCCTATTATGTAACCTTTTTAGTAGCAGCACTGTAAGTTGTGAAAGCCACAAAACATATTATGATCTAATCCTGCCACCATCAAAAAGGGGTGGAAGATAGAGACAGATACACGGACTATGCAAAACAATGCTATTGCTGTATGTGGCCCATTCATCTACAGGCCTATAAATGGACTGAATTCAGAAACAAAACACAAAACACTCCCCTTTTCAACCTTGCCTAGCAGTTTTCAGGGAAGAGTACAAAAGCCGGGAAGAGGTTTTCTGTTCATTCACAATTGGGACTAAGCTGGTGGGATCATATCTCTCCAAAGTGCGGCTAGAGGTGATTAAAAACAAGATTTAAGGCTTGATGCCTCCTAGACATTAATTGGAAGGGAGTGAGGGAGTCAATGCAAATGCAGCCACCTGCCTGGAAGACACGTATTTAGGGAAAGGATTTATGCACAACATCTGATTGTCTTTTGTTGTGGATACCCACTGAGTTTCCAAAGCAAGGTTTGGGTGGGCAGCTCAGAACTTGGCCACAGCACTATGTGTAGGAAAAAACTGCTGGGAGTGGGAGACATAGATCTGGAGTCAGAAACACTAATTTGAGACATTGTTATGCCATTTACTCCCTTTGTAACCATGAGGCAAGTTTCCCATGCTCTGAGTCTCTGCCTCCTTAATTTGGTAATAACACTCAACGAAAAGGTTTCTTGTGAGGGTCATTTGTGAAGCCCTATATAAAACCTAATCATTACTATGACTAAGTACATTATAGGCAGTCATCACTCTAACTTCCAGTTTTCCTTGTATACAATGAAAGTACGACCCATCTGCCTTACATACCTTATAGGAATATTATGTTGATTACTAGGTCACATCAATGTGCTGTTCTGGGGGGGAAAACACTCTAGAAACACTACATAAC
>CAUYQG010155049.1:0-15840 GCA_963574415.1 Tarsius wallacei
ACTGCTGGTGGGAATGCAAACTAGTGCAACCTCTTTGGAAGACAGTGTGGCAATTTCTAAAAGAACTAGAAGTTGACCTTACATATGACCCAGCAATTCCCCTATTGGGAATATACCCGGAGGAACTCAAATCATTCTACAAAAAAGATACCTACACATGTATGTTTGTTGCAGCTCTATGCACAATAGCAAAAACATGGAATCAACCATGTTGCCCATCGAAGCTGGACTGGATTTAAAAAAAAATATATGGTACATATACACAATGAAATATTATGCAGCCACAAAGAAGGACAAATATATGGACTTTGCAGCAACTTGGACAGATTTGGAGTCGATCCTACTCAGTGATTTATCACAGAAACAAAGAACAGAGCTCCATATGTTCCCACTCATAAACAGACCCTGAACAATTATAATGCTATAAGAAAGGGATTGGCAGTAGTGGGAAATTGTCAGGGGAGGAGGGGTGGGGTTGGCAGTTGAGGGAAATTGCTGGGGGGGGGGGGGGCGGGGCATACCTCATCAACAAAGGTACCTGCATGATCAATGTTTATATACCTAACCCTGAATTGTACCCCACATTTTTATAATAAAAATTTATTTAAATAAGAAAATAAATAAATAAACAAACAAACTACACTGAGATACCACCTAACTCCAGTCAGGATGACCATCATCAATAACTCAAAAAACAACAGATGCTGGAGAGGATGCGGGAAAAGGGAACACTTCTACACTGTTGGTGGGAGTGTAAACTAGTACAGCCACTGTGGAAAACTGTGGTGATTCCTGAAAGATCTAAAAATTGACCTCCCATATCACCCCACAATACCCCTACTGGGAATATATCCAGAGGAACTCCAATCACTCTAGTAAAAGCATTTAAAACACTGCCTCTCCAAAGGGGCATAGAGTCTACTTGGGAATGTGATTTATTCACAGATGCATATGTAAAATATTTTTAAAATTCACTAATAAAGCACACACATGCAGATTAAAAAAATGCAAATGAGAAACAGGAAACTAATTACTGATGGCCACTTTGTCCATAAAGGGACTCAGAGGAGAATAATGATTGCTAGTTGTTGGTAGATGTAGGAGAAATATAGTCAAGCACAGAGGCTCATGCCTGTAATCCCAGCACTTTGGGAACCAAGGCAAGAGGATCACTTAAGGCCAGAAGTTCAAGACTAGCCTGGGCAACATAATGAGACCCTATCGCTATAAAACTAAAACAAATGCAATAGTAGTGATAGTAGTGGTGACTAGACTTAATCAATGTCCATTATCTCAGATTTCCACCATAAACTTGCAAAAGAGAGTATATCCTCCTTTTAAAGATAGTAAAACCAAGGCTAAATTGCTCTGTCAAAGTAACACAGCTGAGAAAGAGTAGAACAAAAGTTTGAACCAGTGTCTGAGACCAAAGGCTATGCTTTGATGCTAAATGATTTTACCGGGGAAGAAATAAGAAGGAGGTTCTGCATGAGAGGCATGTCATGACTGGGCTAAGCTCATGATAGAAAGTGCTTTCTGGTTAGAGTGGAAAACTCACTCCTGGTGGTTGCAAGGCATGAGTTTGGTGAATAAAAAAGGACAACTATTTGAAGGTATTGACGATCAAAAGAGTAAGAATTTAGACCTAATAGCATAGGCACTAAGCAGTCTATGTGGCCCTTTGAATTAGACAATGACTAGTTGAAGATAATTCTTTTTTTTTTTTTTACAAAAATTTTTTCTTAAATGTACAACAGGCTTCGAGACAACACTTCATTCTAGCTAGAGGTGGCCAAAGAAGTTACATGAGGGAATACATAAGAATGGAATCATGAGTCATCATCACTTCAGGAACAAGGAACAGCTCCTCTTTTTGTTTCTGCTTGAAAGCTTTATCTTCCTTGTCCATCTCCTTGGCCTGCTTCTTGAACTGTTTAAGGGGCTTCCTCTTGGTACCTTCGCGGCTGGACATGGTTCCTGTCACTCCTTCTCCAGACCCTGTCACCGGAAACCAAAGACAATTCTTTTTTTTTTTTTTTTTGAGTTGGAGTCTCACTCTGTCACCTAGCCTGGAGTGCAGTGGCACACTCACAGCCACCCCAGCGTCGACCTGCTGGGCTCAGGTGATCCTTTCGCCTCAGCCTTTCAAGTAACTGGAACTACAGTCATATACCAACACACTTGGCTAATTTTTTTATTTATTGTAGAGATGAGGTCTCACCAGGCTGATCTCAAACCCGTGGGCTCAGGCTATCCTCTCACCTCGGCCTTCCAAAGTGCTGGAATTATAGGCGTGAGCCACCATGTCCAGCCTCGAAGGTAATTCTTTATAGGGAGCTGAGGGTAGGGTGAAATCGAATGTGGAGAGCAGAGGCAAGGGACCCAGTTAGGTCCTAGAGCGAGGGATGAACTGAAGAAACAACTTCAAAAACTTAAAGGAAATGACCAAGGAAAAATAGGCAGCACAGGAAGATGGAGCATTAGAAAGGTAGGAAAGAGGGTGGGATAGCGAAAGAAGAATGTGAAAAAAGTAAAATCTCAAAAGTGCCTGTTCTGACAAACTGTGAAGGGCATTCATGTGGCCTAAATTAGAGTTATTTGGATGGAGTGAAGAGAGGAAATAAACTATAAAGACTAATAGAGAAAATTGATGCCTTAGTCAGTTGTTATAGATCATTTATTCTAAAAGCCTAGAAGAAAGAGTAGCTGGCTGGGAAAGTCAGAGTAAGACTTTTGTTTCCTGTGTAATTATAATCGGGAGCTTGAAAGCAATAGAAAGAGAATAAAGGAATCAGGAAGACGAGTACATTGAGCACTCGCTGACATCTAAGAGGTCCCTCAGGGTAACCACGACAACACCAGTGCCAAGCATACGCACAAGTTTCCAAGCAGCACAGCCTAGTAGTATAATGCGCCGGCCTGCACCACCCCAGACCTTGACTCCTGACTCTTCCAAGACTGGCCTTGGGACTTTGTTATGTCACTTATAATCCAGTTTCTAATGTGTAATGTGGAAGCAGTAATTATTTCCCTGTCTACCCAGCACTGTATTCAATCAACACTAGGAATTCACTAAATATTCTTGAGTTAATTACCTCACAGAATAATTATGAGACTATAGATAAGGAAGCATTTGGGAAGGTTTAAGAGGGCCATAAATGTCATTATTCAGTAAATGTTATTTGCCAAAGCAGATCAGCACTTATCATAAGTTAAAGTGATAACTTGATTTTATTTATTCTAATTCCTGAATTTAAAATGCATGTAGAATGAAATAACCCAGTGTGCCTCTCTGGGAGAAATTATTCACATATAAGTTTTAATGTATGTTTAGAGCAGTGGTTCCTAAACCATCTACCTGAATAAACTGCAAGAGAATTTGGGCACCACTCCTGGAGATTCTGATTTTGTAGTTCTGGGGTGAGATTAGGGAATCTACACCTTTAAAAATTCTTAAGATGATTTTAATGTGCAGGCAGCTTTGGGAAGTATTAAAAGAATTTTTTTTTAACTGATCTCTCTCAGTTAGACTGTCCTTGAAAGAGAAAAATCCACCAGTAGTACCTTCTAAAACTCTACAGTGGGAGGAGCTATGGGTCAGCTAACCCCACTCGGGTCTCTGTGAGCCCCGGGATCTTCTTAGCCCACCCCTGCCGCCTGAGTCCACCTCCTCTGTTCCTCTTTTCCCTTTCCTTAAAGTTGCCTTCTTCTACCCCAACCCTTGGGTGCCCCTTTCCAAGACAAGCCACAGCAAGGGTGGCAAACTTCTTTCCTTCTTCCTGTTTTGCTGCTCCTTTAAATAAGCACAAAGGCCCTTTCCCCTTTAAGGGATGTTAGCTGATGGATATCATCAGGGATAGGAAAAACAAAAGACAACAAATTTAGAGGAAAGAGAAAGATTCCAGACCCTCCAAGTTCTTACCACCATGATCTCCCCGATCCTTGGTTCTTGATTCCCATTGGAGAGATTAAGCCAAAGGCTTACGTAGAAATTTTGAGTAAGGAACTGAGAGGAAAAACAGAGATACTCAGGGGAGGTGTTTAGAAATACAGCCCAATTGCTGGACATGGTAGCTCACACTTGTAATCCCAGCACTTTGGGAGGCAGAGGCAAGAGGATTGCCTGAGCCCAGGGGTTCGAGACCAGCCTGGGCGACTTGGTGAGACCTCATCTCTACAACATATCAAAAAATCAGCTGGGCATGATGGCACATGCCTGTAGTTCCAGTTGCTTGGAAAGTTGAGGCAAAAGGATCTCCTGAGCACAGCAGGTTGAGGCTGCGGTGGCCGTGAGCATGCCCCTGCACTCCAGCCTGAGCGACAGAGTGAGACTCCCAACTCAAAAAAATTAATTAATTAAATAAGATGAGTAAGCAAAATGGGTGAATCTCATGACATGTAAACGATACCTCCATCAAGTTGTTTTAAAATTGAATAAGCTTAAATGTTTCTTTCCTCGGTCACACTAGCCACATTTCCAGTGGTCACTAGCCACATGTAGCTAGCGGCTAACATATCAGACACCTCACACAATACATTTCCATCATCCCATCCCAGAAAGTGGTATTGCGCAGTGCTGGAGAGAGGCGTTGTGGTAACCCAGAGGAGAGAGCGACTCACTCTGAGGAGGGCACGGAAGGTTTCATATGTGGCACTTATGAGTGTCTCATAAAAGATGAATATGAGTTTTCCTGTGACATTAGAATTGACGTAGGGAAAGAGGAAGTGGACAGAATGAGCAAAGGCAAAGAGAGGTTACATGTTGTGTTCAGGGAATGCTGAGAAATATGACTAGGGCCACAGGATGTGTGGGCAACAGGGGTGAGTTAGGGTGCTGAGGAAGCAGGCCATGAACAGGTAGGTACCATAGGGCAGTCCTGGATGCCGAAGGAAAGGAGATGCTTATATCCCTGGAAGCAGGGAAGCCAACAGTGGTGTTCGCTTGTTCATAGGTTCGTTTTTATTAACAGACTTTGTATTGCAATATAATATACATATAGTATAATGCACATAGCATCAGGATGTGGCTTAGCGTTATCGCAAACAGTGCCCAACCGTGTAACCACCATTAGGTCAAAAAACAGCATACCTTGTAAATGTCTATTAGATCTAATTTTTTAAAAAGAAAAGAAAAAAACAACATTCTTGGCACCTCAAAAGTCCCCCTTTCATGTTCCTTCCCATTCACCACCTCCCTGCTCCCCAAAGGAACCACTATCTTAACTTTAACCTCATAGATTTGTTTTGTCTTTTTATAGAGGCTTTTAAGCAGATCAACAACATGGTCATACTTCGCTTTGAAGAAGAACACGTTGGCAGGTCTGTGGAGGAGAGCCCGTAGTAGAAAGAAGTGATGGTAGGAAGCTGTGAGAGATGATAAAGACATCACTAAGTGAAGACAGTAGGAAAGAAGAAGTCAATGTCCAGGAATCTTAGTAATAAAAATAGTAGCATTTACTGAGTCCTGGATGTTTTCCAGGAATGGGAGTATAGGCACTGCACACGTTTTAACATTCCATCTTCACGCAACCCTCCAAAGTCAGTAGGTCTGCAGGGAGGGAGTGGCAGAGCTGAAACTCAAATGCAGACTTGTCAGGCTCCACAGTCTATGACTTTAACTGCAGCTCTGTTCTGCCTCTCTGTTATTCTACTATTCTCTCTTTTGAGAAGGAACAAATTGTTTTAGGGTCTGACTAAAATGTATAATATATAAGAAGAAAGAGTTAAGAATACAATCAAACGTCTGACTCGTAAGAGAAACTAAAGATGCCAGGGCCTTCCTTTGAGGATCTAGACCTTATTAAAGTCCTCATTTCCCTTAAAGGCCAGGAGTTTTTTATTCTAAAAATAAAAATTGAAGAGCAAGTAATTCTAGTCAGCTGCCAAAGCTGTGCCATCAGAGGCTTGATCATTAGGCTATCTTTTGCCGTGTAACAAATCACCCCAGTGCTTAGTGGCTTAAAACAATGACATAGTGTCTGTGGGTCAGGAATTCAGGAGCAACTAGCCGGGTATTTCTTGCTTGATGTCTCTCGGCCGGACACCAACTGAGGCTGCAGTCATCTGAAGGCTTGACTGGGGCTGGAGGATTCACTTCCTGAGTGGCTCATTCACATGGTGGGCAAGTTGGTGCCGACTGTTGTGCAGGGACTTCAACTCCTCTCCAAGTGGACCTCTCCATGAAGTTACTTTCATGTTCTCATGGCAGGTAGCTGGTCCCACCCACGGTGAGTGATCCAAAACACCAAGGCAGAAGTTCTAGAGGTTTTGACAGCCTATCCTCAGAAGTGACACATTTCACTTTCACCTCGTTCTACTGGTTATCGGTTATACAGAGTTGGCCCTGCTACCAAGTGGGAATTTGATAGGGCATGGGTACTAGGCAGTATGGATCTCTGGAGGCCACAAAAGTAAAGAGGGGCTTTGTGTGGAGTCCAAGTGTTCTGTGAAGGAGAACTTAGACTGAAAATGGGGAGGAGCATTCTGCATTCCTGACAGATGGAACAGCATGGTTAAAGGTAGAGTGTAATAAACCACATGTCTGATTTGACAAGTAAACTGATTATGAGTAGAAAAGAAAAAGCCCATAAAACACAGTCCCACATTGTAGATCACTTTTCAAATCTAAAAAGGGAACATTAATTTAACCACTAGATAAATGTGAGCCACACATGCTATCTCAGGGAAAGAATGATAGGTAAAGGTCACAAAAAGTGTTAGAACTGAAAGGGACTTTTGAGGCCAACCTCCTATCAATAGACTGTTCTTATGGTGTTCAGAAAGCTGATCTTTGGAAGGGTAAGCCAGTTCACACTCCTTGATTTTACAGAATGAAACACATTTGGTCAGGGTTGTGCATTAGGAAGGCAATGCTAGCAACAATGTGGAAACATCAGTGGAGGAAAGAATAGAAGCAGAGGTACTAACTTGATACCCTGAGTCCATTCCAAGGTATGGAAAGCCTAGAGCATAATGTTGGTGGTAGAAAAGTAAAGGAAGGGAAGAGATGTGAAAGACATTCTGAAATAACTCTAGTGAGCATGATGGACCTTTGCATTCACAGTTAAATCATGTTTTCCTTCATTTCATCTTGGAAGAATGGCTTAATGGAAGAGGCATAATTTGCGAATATCCTCTCCTCTTTTTTTGGAAAGCAGGATTTATTGAGAGGACCCAAAACCCTCCACAGTCGGAGAGGACCCGAGGGGGTTGCCCCTTCTTTTTTTTTCAACATCTTTCCTCTTGTCTACAGTGTCTACCTTTTCTCAACTACCAACTTATATCTACAATTTCCTTCAGCACCTTTTTATTTTTTTTATTTGTTTAATCCTAGGCTCAAATGGTACATGTGCAGGTTTGTTACATGAGTACATTGCGTGACGATGAGGTTTGGGCTTCTATGGAGCCCATCACCCAGGTGGTGAGCTTGGTACCCAGTGGGTGGTTTTCCAATTCTTGCCCTCCCTTCCCTTTAGGAGTCCCCAGTGTCTGTTGTTCCCATCCTTATTCCCGTGTGTACCCAGTGTTTAACTCCCACTCACAAGTAAGAACATGTGGTATTTGGTTTTCTGTTCCTGTGTTAATTCACTTAGAATAACGGCCTGAGACTGTATCTATGTTGCGGCAAAGGAGATGATTTTGTTATCTTTTATGGCTGCTTAGTATTCCATAGCAGGATTTTTTCAAAGCTCACCTACTCCTGAAAGTCCTCTCTGGCTAACCCCAGCTGATCAGATCACTCCTCCCCACTACCCTTATGGAAACAGTTCGTTCTGTATCATATTACATTAGTGAATATTGTGGAAGATACTTAGTTCCTGTAGCCTAGCAGAGTCATGAAAGACGGTGACTGACATTAAATAGTACTTTTGCCAGATCTGTTGAGTTAACCAGGGGGTATATTGTTACCTCTATATTCCTGAATGCAGTTACCAGATCCTAATCTGAGCTCAAATGAATCTGGATATTTAGTTTACTTTCCGGCACTGCCTATTTTTTGTTTTTAAAGTCAGGATAAAACAAAACTGAACTGAAAATAAAGGAACAAAACACTTTCAAGATATTTTCATTAATGTTGGGTGTAAAAATACATTTTGCTTAATCTTAAGTTATTTTTAATATTTGCTGTTTATAGCATCTTGTCTGATGTGCGAGACCACCAAATCATAGCTCAATCGTGGTTTAATTCAGGATCAGAGTTCCTTTTTTTTCTAGTATAATATTAGATTACTGAAGGATGAACATGACTTAGAATTACTTTTTAAAAATTAAGTTTGTGTTATCTAAAGAGTAAATTTGTTTCAAAGATTTCAGCATTGGATGGGAAACTGTCCTTGACATGCTCCACTGCTCGCCATTCCAAGTAGGTGGTGGATCCCTTTCCCAGAGCACTTAGGAAACCTATTCTTGGAGTGTTACTGCCATCTAGTGGAAATTCTACTAAGTGAGACTAAGTGCTCTCTCAAGACTGGTTCCACCACTGTTCTCACTACACATTTTTTTCTTTTTGTCTCCCTTTCTCTCTATCATAGATGCGCTCAGGTGCACCAAGAATAGAAAATACCTGTTTGATCATTGGAAACTTCTTTGAAATTTGGAGCTTTGTACCCAACAGGACATTATTTCTATTCAGTCAAAAATGATTTGTCAGAAACATTATGTAACAGCATTGAGATTAAAATGTTTGCATATATTTTTTTAAGTGGAAAACAAAAACTATACATGGTACACTTTTTAACTATCTTTTGTTAGCAAGAAGGCAAAATAAGAAAACTTGCTTATTTTTGCAGAAAGGATAAATAAAAAACTAATCGGTATGGTTACCCAAAGAGAAAGGGTGAAAATGAGTGGAAAAGATAGAAAAAAGGATAGAACTACCCTGATTGTACTTTTTATATAGTTTTTACTTTTGAACCACATAAATGTTGACATTTTCAAATTGTAAAATTAAACAACAGGTTGGGGCAATTCTAAATTGAGCAGAAACAGAAACAAATCAACCTAAGCAGCAACACAATTACTCAGAACAAGAAAAATAATTATTCCAAGTAATTTTTAAATGTGAAACCAGCTTTTCACCCTCAAGGGATATTCTAAGTATAACAACTGCAAGAAAACCATGAAGTTTACCTGGTAAGGTAAGTTTGTTGTTGGTAGTGGGATTGATGTAATAATTCTGAAACTATTTTGTGTGTATTTTTAGGATGCCAAATAAATAAATATATTGATATTGCCAGGAATCAGATTTCCCGCATAAGAGGTTTTTGTTGTTGTTGTTGTTGTTTTGATTTGGAATAAAGGAAGAAGAAACAAACTCTTTGGTGTTGAATTAAGAAGTTAGAAGTATCAGTACATATAAACTCATGGTCTTTGAAAGTATATACTTCCCAGTTTTTTCACTGAAAGTGCCTAGAAGCTATGACCTTCCTGTACAAGGAGTACACCTGTGCCTTGGTCTCCATATCTGAACACTATAGTCAAACAGACAAAAACAGGATCCCACGGAGAAATGGATGATTCCAGGGCTAGGTGGTCTTGGAAGAAGTATAGGTGGTCTTGAAACATCTTCTGTCTCTGAGGATAAAAACAAAGGCTCAAAGGCTGATGGAGACCTGCAAAAGGATACAAGAGGCAACCAATATCAATAACACAAAAGAAATAAATTTTAAAATCATGAAACTGTACTCATTCTTAAAAAGAGGAAAAGAGGCCGGGCTCAGTGGCTCAGCCTGTAATCCCAGCCTGCAGGTTCAAGACCAGCCCGGGCAACTTGGCAAGACCTCATCTCTACAATAAATAAAAAATTAGCCAGGCATGGTAGCACACAGCTGTAGTTCCACTAATTGGAAGGCTGAGGTGGAAGGATCGCCAGAGCCCAGCAGGTCAACGCTGGGGTGACTGTGAGCGTGCCACTGCACTTTAGGCTGGGCTATAGAGTGAGACTCCAACTCAAAAAAAAAAGAAGGAAAAGAGAAAAAGAAAGGATGCTAATGAATGCATGTAGAAGGGATGGTAGAAATACAAAATCACCATTTTAGAACCACCATAGAAATAATAGATTCAGGTAAGGATCATCAAAGGGTGCTAACATGATTCAGTGGGAAACTAGGGCGCAAAAAAAATTGTATTTGTACACTCTGAAGGTATCACTCCACAGAATGTGTATTAATTACAAATAAAAGTATGCATTTCCGACATGAAGGAAGATGGCCAGTGTGAGGCAGCTAGAGTGTGTTTCTCCTATGAAGTAAAACAAGATAGAGGGAGTTTCTTCAGCACCCAGAGAGGGACTAGGCCAGCAACATGCCCCATGACTCATTTTTTAAAGTGATAATAAACATAGTACAAAGAAGAGAAAAATTCATTGACCTGGGCTGGAACTAGCTAGATGTTTGTCTGAGCCATCACAGACCACCAGCAGCCTCCAGACACAATGGGGAAAGTGAGTGAGGGGAATTCAGGAGTTCTGTGCTCCTGCTGGGCATGGCAGGTACCCTAAACCTACAGGACTCAAGTCCCTCATGGAAAACTGCCTTACCCACAGCCATACTCTGACAAAGCCCATGTGGAGTGGTGCAGAAAAAAAGAAAACTCTGAGCAGCTCCTGCCACCATGTCTCAGGAATTCAACTCTTGCACTGCCTTCTAGCCAGCCTGGGAGGGAACAGGTCCCAAGAGCAAACTCCACAGAGTGCTGTCTCCTGCTGAAGACTTAAAGGGTCCCTTGAGCCCCATGGGACTCCAGTTCCTCATAGAAAATCACCTTGTCCCTGGCCAAGCTCTCTCAAAATTCACATGGAGTGATGCAGCCCCTGCTGCCATAACTCAGGAACTCTACCCTTGCGTGGCTGCTTTCTAGCCAGCATGGGAAGGGTGCACTCCAAGGGCAAACTCCACATGGCAGTCAGTTCCTGGCTGGGGCAGGCTAATCGAGAATACCTGAACCCTTGAGGCTGGCGCATTTTGACATTCAGATCATAAACTCCCTGAGCCTAAGGCCAGGCTGGGTGGGACTTGTTGCCATAGTAACCTCTCACTCTCTCTATAAACTACTCTGTCTTTCCTGTGTGGCAGCATTGCTCCAGTGGCCTTGGACTCCCTCCTAATCCCCACTGGGATGGCCAGGAGCACACACTGGTGAGTGTTTGCTTTTCACCTGCACTCCTCTCAAAGGCACAAAACAGAGAACTTGGGTAATGCCCAAAGCCCTGCCCTTTGCCTAGGTTGGCTAGGCACTTCCTTGGAGCAACACTTGCCAGGGAGAAACCCCACAGCCACCAACACAACTAGCTTTCTCCCACAAATGACACCTCTTGGCCAGATGTCAACAGCACAGCCCACCACATCGAATATAATACCTCAGCGCTGAGGAAGGCCTGATCCCAGACTCTAGCTAACACCACTTTCCAAGCCACTCCAGTCACAGCCACTCAGGATGCCCTGAACCAGTACAGGTAGCCAGCACAGGACCACCACAGTTGTAAATTGAGAAACTCACCACACCAGGGTCATATATAATCAAAGGTACCCTAAGTCAAGTAAGAAGAAACAATCTACCTAAATGAGAAAAAACCAGAAAAATAGTTCTGACAAGATGAAAAAAGAGAGTTCTCCGTCACCTCCAAAAGACCACACTAACTCTTTAGCAATTAACTGCAACCAAAACAAAATATTTGAAATTTCAGTCACAGAATTCAAAAGGTTGATTATAAAATTGAACAATAAACTTCAGGAGAAAATTGAAAACCAACATAAAAAAATTTTTAAATCTCTTCAGGGCATGGATGAGAAATTCTCCAAAAAGATAGAAACCTTAAATTTTTTTAAAAGAGCTGTAATTCTAGAAATGAAAGAATCATTCAGGGAATTACAAAATGCAGTGGAAAATCTTAACAGTAGATTAGCTTAAACCAAAGAAAGGATCTCAGAACCTGCAGGCAAAACTTTTGAATTAATACAAGTAGACAACAACAAAGAAAAAAGAATCAAGAAAATGAAACAAAATTTCCAAAAAATGTGAGATTATGTAAAATGCCCAAACCTAAGAATCATAGGTGTTCCTGAGAAAGAAGAGATGGCAAAGGTTTGGAAAATCTATTTGAGCAAATAATGGAGGAAAACTTCCCTGGCCTTGCCAGAGATTTAAACACCCAGATAAAAGAAGCACAAAGAACTCCCAGAAGATTCATTACATAAAGGTCATACTCAAGGCATATAATCATCCAGTTATGCAAAGTTAATGTGAAGGAAAGAATTTTAAAAGCAGTGAGACAAAATCATCAACTAATTTACAAAGGTAAACCTATCAGAATAACAGCTGACTATCAGAAGAAACCCTACAAGCTAGAAGGGATTTGGACCCATCTCCAATCTCCTGAAACAGAATAATAGTCAACAAAGGATTTGGTATCCCACAAAACTAAGTTTCATAAATGAAGGAGAAATGAAGCCTTTCTCAGACAAGCAAGCACTGAAGGAATTTGTCACCACTAGGCCAGCTCTACAAGAAATACTCAAAGAAACTCTAAATACTGAAATAAAAGATGGAAATACACCAATAGAAAAACACTGGAGATCATGAAGCTCACAGACCTTGTGGAACACTAAGACAATAGAGAAAATAAATGAATAAATAAAATAGCCAGATAACAACCAGTATGGTGAATGAAATAGTACCTTATATATCTTTACTACCTCTGAATGCCAATGGTCTAAATGCCCCACTAAAAGACACAGACTGGTTCATGCCTATAATCCCAGCATTTTGGAAGGCTGAATTGAGAAGATTGCTTGAGCCCATGGGTTTGAGACCAGCCTGGGCAACTTGGCAAGATCTCGTCTCTACAATAAATCAAAAAGCTAGCCAGGTATGGTAGGGCATGCTATAGTTCCAGCTAATTTGAAGGCTGAGGCGGAAGGATCACCTGAGTCCAGCAGATTGATGCTGGGGTGGCCATGAGCATGCCACTGCACTCCAGACTGGGTGACAGAGTAAGACTACAACTAAAAAAAAAAAAAAAAGATACAGACTGGCAGAATGGATTTTAAAAAACAACAACACAACCCTATTATCTGCTGCCTCCAAGAGACCTACTTAACACACAAACACTACTATAGATACAAACTAAAGGGATGGGGAAAATATTCCATGCAAACGGAAATAAAATATAACACATCATATAAAATAGACTTTAAATTAATGACAGTAAAAAAAAAAAGATAAAGATGGTTATTACATAACGATAAAAGGATCAATCCAATGAGAAGACATAACAATTTTAAATACATATGCAGCTGACACCAGAGCCCTCAGCTTTATAAAACAAAGTCTACTAGACCTTAAAAAAGAAATAGACAGCAATACAATAATAGCAGGAGACTTCAACACCTCAGTGATAACAATAGACAGATCATCAAGGCAGAAATCCAGCAAAGAAACATTGAAATTAAGCCAGAACCCAGAACAAGTGAAACTAGATGTCTACAGAACTTTCCACCCCAAAACTTCAGAATATACATTTTTCTCATCAGCACATGGAACATTCTCCAAGATAGACCACATGATAAGCCACAAATCAAGTCTTAACACATTCAAAAAAATTAAATTCTATTAAGCACCTTCTCAGAACACAGTGGAATAAAAGTAGAAATTAACTACAAGAAGAACTCGCAAATCCAAACAAAACATGAACGTTGAACAATTTGTTCCTGAATGATAAATAACAATAAACTATAACAATAAAACAAGATGGAAATTAAAAACCCTTGAAATGAATGATAACAATGAAATAAGCTATCAAAACATATGGAACACAGCCAAAGCTGTGCTCAGAGGAAAATTTATAGCACTCAAAGCCTACATTATTAAGACTGAAAGACCTCATATCAATAACCTAACATTCACTATACCTCAAGGAACTAGAAAAACATGAACAAACTAAGCCCAAAGTTAGCAGAAGAAAAGGAATAATGAAGATCAGAGCAGAACTAAATGAAATTGAAATAATAAAAACACACCAACAACAAGCAGGAAGAGAACCAAATTAAAAGCACAATCCCATTCACAATAGCCACACAAAAAAATGAAATACCTCAGCATCTTCCTAACCAGAGAAATGAAAGACTTTTACAATGAGAACTACAAAACACTGCACAAAGAAATCCAAGAAAACACAAACAAATGAAAAAATATTCCATGCTCATGGATAGGAAGAATCAACATTGTTAAAATATCCATCCTACCAAAGGCAATCTACAGATTCAACGCAATACCCATTAAGTTACCAACATCATTCTTCTCAGACCTGGAAATGACAATACAGAAATTCATATGGAAACATAAATTATCACAAATAGCCAAAACAATCCTTAGCAAAAGAAAGAAAGCAGAAGGTATCACACTTCCAGACTTCAAACTCTACTATAATGCTATGGTAATCAAAACAGCCTGGTATTGGTATAAGAACAGGCACATAGACCAATGAAACAGGATAGAGATTCCAGAAGCAAAGCCTCAATTTCTCAACCAACTCATCTCTGACAAAGTCACCAACAACAACCACTGGGGAGAAGAGAACCTATTCAGTAAATGGTGCTGGAAAAACTGGCTGATCACATGCAGAAGATTGAAACAGGACCCCTACCTATCACCATACACAAAAATTAACTCTAAATGAATCAAAGACCTAAATGTAAAACCTCAAACTATAAGAACCTTAGAAAATGCTGGAGACACCCTTATGGAAATTGGAACTGGCAAACAATTCTTATTCAGATCCCTAAATGCCCATACCTTAAGAAATAATATAGACAAGTGGGACATCATCAAACTGACAAGCTTCTGCAAAGCAAAAGAAACATCAAGAGAGCAGGTAGACAGCCCATAGAATGGGAAAATAATATTTGCTAACTGTATATCTGACAAAGGTCTAACATCAAGGATCTCCAAGAAACTCAACCATGTCGAAAGGAAAAAACAAACAGCCCCATTAAAAAGTGGGCAAAAGACATGAATAGACACTTCTCAAAAGAAGATACACAGACAGCCAACATCACATGAAAAAGTATTCAGCCTCACTTATCATCAGAGAAATGCAAATCAAAACCACATTGAGATACCACCTAACCCCAGTAAGAATGGCCGTCGTTAATAAAACAAACAACAACAGATGCTGGCAAGGATGCAGAGAAAAAGGAACGCTTCTACACTGCTCGTGGGAATGAAAACCAGTTCAACCTCTCTGGAAGACAGTGTGGCAGTATCTGAAAGAACTAGAAATTGACCTTCCATATGACCCAGAGGAATTGGGAATATACCCAGAGGAACTCAAATCATTCTACAAAAAAGATATTTGCACACATATGTTTTTTGCAGCTATATTCACAATAGAAAAAACATGGAACCAACCATGCTGCCCATCGAAGCTGGACTGGATTTTTTTAAAAGTGGTATATATACACAATGGAATATTATGCAGCCATAAAAAAGGACAAACATATGGACTTTACAGCAACTTGGTTGGACTTCGAGTTGATCCTACTCAGTGATCTATCACAGAAACAAAGAACAGACAAGAGTACCACATGTTCTCATTCATAAGCAAACCTTGTACAATTATAATACTATAAGAAAGCAATCGGCAGTAGTGGGAATCTTTCAGGAGAGGGGAGTGGGATTGGCAGTTGAGGGAAACTGCTAGAGGAGGGAGGAGCAAACCTCATCAGAAAGGGTACCTGCATAATCAACATTTGTATACCTAACCCTGAGTTGTACCCCACATCTTTATAATAAAATAAAATAAAATAATTAAAGCAGAATGTTTGGTAGAAGTCACCAAGTGGT
>CAUYQG010155051.1:0-36727 GCA_963574415.1 Tarsius wallacei
TTAGCCGGGTGTGGTAACGCGTGCCTGTAGTTCCAGCTACTTGGAAGGCTGAGGCGGAAGGATCACCGGAGCCCAGCAGGTCGAGGCTGCGGTGGCTGGGAGCGGCCACTGCACTCCAGTCTGGGTGACAGAGTGAGACTCCAACTCAAAAAATAAAAAGAAAAAGAAAATAAATAAATGTTCACAATCAATGACAGATAATATGCATTCTTTCTCAGGCACAAATTCTAAGCATGTCAGTTAAATCAAGCTTACTAATTTTCTAAATTCTGTGTCTATGTTTATTTCATATGTTTCCTGTCTGCCAAAGGAGTGTGGCATTTTGAAGTCCTTCATCGCAGTTGTGGTTTTGGCAAGTTTCTCCATGTACTTCTCACAGCTCTGGGCTTTAAAAAACCAGCAACAAAAAAATTTTCTAAACTTTTGAACTAATTTAAAATTTTGAAATAAAAATTTGTAATAATACAGAAAATTTGCAAAAAATATAAAGAGTTTCTGCATAGTCTTTACCCAGGTTACCCAAATGTTAACATTTTATTGTGTGCTTTCATTATTTATCTATATTTATCTATATGTATTCATATTATTACTATTTTCTTAGCCATTAGAAAGTAAGTGGCTGGCCGGTCTCGGTGGCTCAGCCTGTAATCCCCTACTTTGGGAGGCCGAGGTGAGTGGATTGCCTAAGCCCGTGGGTTTGAGACCCACCTGGACAACTTGGCGAGACCTCATCTCTACAATAAATCAAAAAATTAGCCAGGCATGGTAGTGCGTGCCTGTAGTTCCAGCTACTTGGAAGGCTGAGGCGGAAGGATCACCGGAGCCCAGCAGGTCGAGGCTGCAGTGGCCGGGAGTGGCCACTGTCCTCCAGTCTGGGCAACAGAGTGAGACTCCAACTCAAAAAAAAAAAAGAGAGTTAAGTGGCATACTGGTGCCCCTTTAAAGAAAAATAAATAAAATAAATAATAAATAAAATAAAAAATTACTGTGTATTTTCTAAGAATAAAAACATTCTCTATCATCAATACACTTATCAAAATCATGAAATTAACATTGTTATAGTACTGTTATCTAATTCACAGACCTTATTCAAATTTTACTAATTTGTTTCACTAATTTCTTTAATGGCATCTATGGTTTGAATGTTTGTGTCTTCCCAAAATTCATATGTTAAAACCTGATCACCAATGCAGTGGTATTAAAAGGTATTTAGGAGGTGATTAGGTCATGGGAGCAGAGCCCTCATGAATGGGGTTAGTGCCCTTATGAAAGAGGCTCTTGGAAGCTTGTTTGCCTTTCTGCCATATGGGGACACATAGGTACCATCTATGAGGAACAGGCCATCACCAGACACTGAATCTGCTGGTGCCTTGATCTCCCTGCTCCCAGAACTGTGAGCAATCAATTTCTATTGTTTATACATTACCCAGTCTGAGATAACAATAGCAGCCTGAAATGACTAAGACAATAGCAAAATTTTTAAAATTACTATTATTATTTTCTGATCTACTATCTAGTCCAGGATCACACATTTAATTTTTGTATCTCTTCAGTCTGAGCCAATTTCTCAGAATTTTTCCATTGGGATCCAGATATTTTTGAAGAGTTCAGAGCAGTTATTATGTAGAATTTTCCTTTTGTTTGCTTTTTTTTTTTTTAAATGATAGCTTCAGGTGTGCACTTTTGGCGGGAGTACCACAGAAGTGATATTGTGTCCTTGGTGTATCATATCAGAAGGCACAGTCTGTTCATGTGTTCCATGACTGATGATGTTCACTGTGATCACTTGATTAAGGTGATGTCTGTGAGATTTTCTCACTATTTCCCCCTTTGAAATGAATAAATATCTTTTTTTTTTTTGAGTCAGAGCCTCACTCTGTGGCCCAGGCTGGAGTGCAGTAGCATAATCATGGCTACTACAACCTCAACCTGCTGGGCTCAAGTGATTCTTCTGCCTCAGCCTTCCAAGTAACTGGAACCACAGGCGTGCACTACCATGCCCAGGTAATTTTTTGATTTATTGTGGAGATGGGGTTTTGCCAAGTTGCCCAGGCTGATTTCAAACCCCTGGGCTTAGGCAGTCCTCTCACCTCGGCCTCCTAAAGTACTGGGATTACAGGCGTGAGCCATTGTGCCTGGCCTGAATAAATATCTTATGAGGAGATATTTTGAAACTGTGTTCTTACTCATTAAGGTTTCACCAACTAGTTTTCGCATCCCTTGATGATTTTTACCTGAAATAATACCACTGATGGTTTTCAAGGATGAGTTTTAACTCATGAGTAGCATGTTTGTTTGTCTCTCCTTTTTTAAGGTTTTAAATTCAAGGGATCCTTCTGCAGTTTTGCTACGTGGGTATATTGTGTAATGGTGTGATTCGGGTTTCTGTTGAACTGATCACCCAGATAGTTAACAGGGTACCCAATAGGTAATTTTTCAATTCTTGCTTCCTACACTCCCTACTTTCGGAGTCCCTAGTGTCTATTGTTCTCATCTTTTTGTCCATGTGTACCCAACATTTAGCTTCCACTTGGAAGTGAGAACATAGGTAGCATGTTTTGATTGTTATTCAGCCACTTTGGTGTCTGTGTCAGTTCTTTCCAGTTGAGCTGTACAGCAGCTTTATGGAAAGAGCAATTAGATCTCAACATGGGTTCAGATGCATGGGAGCTTCACGTTTCTGTCGTATCTCCTTAGAGAGGCCCTACTGGGTCAAGTTCTTACCCCTGCTGGACAATTTGTGTACCCTGCCTCTGCCTGTCTGTTCTTTTCTAGCTCTGGCACCAATCCATGTCCAGGCAGCCATATCTGGATATTGGAAGTGGTTTTTTGTGCTGTCTGTGACACAGATCATATCAACCAGAATGAACCAGCCAAGACTGCTTTGTTCAGAAGGGGCTATGGCTTGGTAGTATGTCGTAGATTTATATCTAATAGGGCCAAGAAAATGTTCATCTTGTTGACTAGAAGGTGAAGATATATGAGCATGTTTGTGTACTCAAGGGACAGAATCAGTAGGAGAGAGATTAATGATCAGGACAAAGGGTCCCATGTTGAGGGGTCCCTTAAAGGTAAGCCTAGGTGGTGGGATTAGCTCTGGACAAGAGAAAAGACACTTTCTTAATTGGAAGGAATTAAGTGAACACTATTGTTTTTGTAGGTTATTAGTAGACACAAATTTGAAGGAGTTACGGCCTAGTTGACTCATTTTTCTTTTCTCTTATTTTAAAGATGTGAGGTACAATTCAGGGTTAGGTATACAAATATTCATTATGCAGGCACCCTTGTTGATGAGGTGTGCCCCTCCCTCCCCTGGCAGTTTCCCTCAGCTGCCAATCCCCTCCTCCCCAGCAGTTTGCTACTACTGCCAAGACTCATTTTTCTTTGTGAAATAGGAGTCAGATTGTATCCTAAGAGTGAGGGGGTATAGGCCCTGAGGATATCACTGAGTAAGGAGTACTTCTGGGCTCATTGAAGGACTTCCAAGTAGCTGATGGTAGAGACCACGAATTCTTGGTGACCTCAGTCTACAAGTCTTTGTGATTTTCCCCAGCAGTGCTCATCTGCTCAGGTATAGAAGCAGAGAAGACAAACAGTTGGGTTGACTGGGAGGTATGGGTTTGCCACATATTGTGATGGAAAGGCAGGGGGAGGTAGGAGAGCACAGGGTGGGACAAGAGGGTAGGACTTTGTTTGGAGAGGTGATCAAGCATTGGTTTGAGACTTTGTGGTCTGTACAGGATTGGGAAGGTGGGTTTGGAGAGAGCGTAAAAGAGTGAAGGAATTGGAGGGCAGAGAATTACTAGAGGAGGAATTAGGGTTCTGGTTTGTGGCAGAATAGTTACATTGATCAGAGAGTAGGATATTGGCATTCGGCATTTCCATGATGGGACAGTTATGGCTGATGAGAGGCTAGAGCAGAGCAGGTGAAGGTGAAGATAACTGGACTGTGAGGAAACCTGCTGAAGTTGCTGGATGGATTATTTGTATGGATGTCGCTGCTACCAGATTGATGGCAGCACATTGGTGAATGGTTCCAAGTGTTCAGAGAAGAAGATAGTAAAGCAAGAATGAAGCATTAAAGCTGAATGGCATGAACAACCCTTAATTTTTTTTTTTTTTTAGAGACAAGGTCTCACTCTGTGGCCCAGGCTAGAGTACAGTGGCATGATCATAACTCACTGTAACCTTGAACTTCTGAGCTCAAGTGATCCTCCAGCCTCAGCCTTCCAAGTGGCTAGGACTACAAGTGTGAGCTATTGTACCTGGCTAATTTTTACATTTTTTTGTAGAGACAGAGTCTCATTATGTTGTGTGGGCTGGTCTCGAACTCCTGGCTTTAAGTGATCCTCTCCCTTGGGCTCCCAAGGTGCTAGGGTTACGCACATGGCCACTGTGCTTAGCTGTGTGAACAACCTTAAATGGGGGGCGGGGCATTTTGACTGCCATGCGATCAGGAGTGGTTGGACCTGGAGATTTGCTGGAACTGGCAGTCTACAGCTTTCAAAGATGCCTCATTGCTAATAGAGAGTGACAGTTGCTCAGATTTCCAAATGAAAGTTGGTCTTTGCTTGTATTGTTTCTTCTTCCTGTAGCTCCCTTGCTTGCCTTCTCTACCTGGCTAACTCCTGCTGGCCCTTCAGGCATGGGCTGTGAGACCACCTTTGCAGGAATTCTTTCTTGAAACCTCTGGTCTAACTTTCTGTCCTATTGCTGCTTGTGCTTACCTCTAACTTCGCAGGTAACACATGGTATCACTGTTTGCTGTCCTTCCGTCCCATGGACCATAACTTCCTTGATGAAAGTAGGGACTGTGCCTTTGCACACCCAGCACAGTATCTGGTATATATTTGCTTGAACTGTATAAAATTGCCATGTACTAAGTGAATTTGGTCTAGTTTGTTATTTCTGTCCCTAATAGGTGACTTTCCTTTGTCAGCACATCTTGAATCTTTTTATGCAGTTACATGTTGTTGTTGTTTTTTTTTAGTTTGGCCTTAACCAAGTTCCATGCAAATGCATGGTGTTTCTTTCTTAGTGACCAACTAATTTCTGTGTGGGGCACAATCTGTTTGTTTTGTTAAACTTCCCTTTTGCTTTTCGCTACACTTGGGAGAAGGGGCCAAAAAAACTACTTTGTAGTTTCTCAGCTACCAAAAATTTCCCAGCTATTTTGTTCACGCGTTTGAGTCTCACTCAGTCACCCAGACTGGAGTGCAGTGGCTGCTCCCGCCTACCGCAGCCTTGACCTGCTGGGCTCCGGCGATCCTTCCGCCTCAGCCTTCCAAGTAACTGGAACTACAGGTGCGTGCTACCACACTGGCTAACTTTTTTTTTATTGTAGAGATGAGGTCTCGCCAAGTTGCCCAAGCGGGTCTCAGGCAATTCACTCACCTCGGCCTCCCAAAGCACGGGATTACAGACTGGGCCACCGAGCCCGGCTCTTCTGTTGATTTTTATTGAGTTACCTACATGCCAGGCAAAAATCAGAACTCATTCATTCTAGTTCCTCTGGTTCTAGTGTGTCCCTTGCTGGTGTTTGTTGGTTCAAATGTGTTATGGGGCTGCTGCTACTGTTGTGGTTGTTGGTCACTCTTGTGAACAGTTACTGTAGCTTACTAATTGCTCCTGGTACCATTTTTCAGAAACTCAGTGATCTGTGTGCATTACCCGTTAATGAGTACATTGAACAACAGTTCCAGATTCAAAACTAACAAATTGAGGGGAACTGCCAGGGGAGGGAGGGGCACACCTCATCAACAAGGATACCTACATAATGAACATTTGTATACCTAACCCTGAATTGTACCCCACATCTTTAAAATTAAAACAAAAAAAATTATTTCTAGAACAAACAAACAAAAAAAACTAACAAATTAGATTTATCTGATGTTTTCCTTTATTGATTGGGGTAGACATGCTGTATAGAAATCAGACAAGTTAGTTTAGGCTTTTTTAGTGGTTTCCAGTTACCCTTCCTGGTTGATCAAATTTTCTTTCACTGTCTTAAACCTTGAGTTGTTTGTTCTTACTTTCAAGGTCACCAGGAATGTAATATAAATATGCTCTTCACATCCCAAGACCACTGTAAGTCCTGGATCAGACCTGTTTCTTTGAAGTTCTCTGAATTCTGACTTGAGACTTCCCCTAGCCCCTCCTCCCGCTATCCCTCTCAACTGGAACTTCCCATTTAAGGGACTCCCTTGAAGGCCAGTTCCCTGAGATGACCTACCTTCATGAAGCACTTGCTTAAAGAGTGTCCCCTTCCTTTGAGGGGTTTCCTCAATGACCCTTTTCCCACACTCTTCCTGGGAGTCCTGTCCTATTCATTAATTTCCTGTTTTTTCCTCAGAGCCAGTACTTTAATATTAGCATAACTAGTGACATTTAAAGAAAGAAACCCAAAACCCAATTAACCAATTGCACTTAAGTTCTCTGGTCCCAAGCCTGCTGGACACTCTCCATTCACCAGAAATGCTTCTTATTCCCCTTCTTTCTTTTTGTAGACTCAGCTAATCCTTAACAGATTAATCTGAGTTTATATTTAGATGAAAATTATTCATTAACAGAAAAGTTTGAAACTGTAGACAGGGCTGACAGCATTGAAGTGGCTAGAGGTACATAGGCAGCTTTTAGACTAAAAAGTCTTTGCGAGGCATTGAGGATCTGTTTTGACAGGTGGTTGTGCAAGGACATTGGACCATCCCTAGGAAGCCAGGAATACCTTGAGACTCTGGCTAGAAAAATGTGGCCCATCTTTGAGCTTCAGGTGGGTCTCGAGCCTTTTTGCTTCTGGCTCATATGTATGGGGCAACAGACACTGCAGTCTACTTTTCCCCACTTCACCCATCCCAGCCGTTCCCAATGCAAAAATTTCAACCTGTCTGAATATGCACAAACTCAGTGGGAACTTAGGTTGAGTAGTAGGCTTCAAATATGTAATTAGTGTCCTCTGAACCAGTGTTATCAAACTGCTCACTACTGAGTCATGACATTAATTTAGCAGGATATGCCTAGTAGTATTGTTCCAGATACACTTGCTGTGAAAAAAACCACTCCAAACATAGTAACATTAAACAATAACCATTTTATTATGCTCACAGATTCTGTGGGTCATGAATTAGTCAGGGCATAGTTGGGGGTGGCTTGTCTCTGCTGTGATGTCTGGGTCTTGGAATCATTTGGAGACTCCTTCACTCCTGGTGCCTTGAAGGCTGGTGGGACTGATGGCCAGAGCACCTATATATTGCCTCCCCATGTGGTGTGGGCTTCTCACAGCACAGTGACTGGGTTCTAAGAGAGAGGGTCCCTAGAGGAAACATCTAAGAGCCAGTGTTTCAAAAGAACAAGGTAAATATTGCATGACACTAAATAACCTTGTCTCTGAAGTCACATGACATCACTTCTGCTGTTCTGGATTGATGAAAACAATCACAACAAGCCTCTTAGTGGGTGGAGGGTCAACTATTTGTGGCTACTTTTCAAACTACTATAGCTTTATTTTAAAACAAGACAGGCGCTTGTACCCAGAAGTTCAAGGCTGTGGTGAGCTATGATCTCATCACTCTAGTCCAGCCTGGGCAACGGAGCAAGACCCTGTCTCTAAAAAAGTAAAATAAATAAATAAATAAAATGAGATAAAATATAAGGTGATAGTGTCTTATATGTCATCAAAATAAACATTGTGAAACTTGTTTTTCAGTTATAATGTCTGTATATTCTGGTTCTTGAGGGAATGTTCTTTTTGTGGGCTGCAAAAATATTTTTTTAAAACACTGCTTAACTGTAGTAACATCTAATTTGGTTTGTGAATACCAAATTTTATTTCTAAATACCTCATTTAATAGGTTGCTACACCTACGTGTGTAGTTCTTAGCTGTAAAGATGAAAACCTAGGAATTGTTATTTACCGGTAAGAACAAAAGAAATGCCTCTCCTTTCAGATCCTGTTTTCCTCACTTCCTAGGACACTCTTGAGGCTCTGTTGAACTGGGGAGCAGAATTGCAGAGTCACTGCACAATGGGCTGTGGTCTGGACCAGCAGTCAAAACTTCCCTAAAATTTTAGCCTAATCTTTGCTAGTCAGTTTCCTAGAATAGCAAAGAGATATGAAATTAACAAAACATACTTCTTTTGCAGACGATCAGAAAATATTTAAATGTCTGGAAGCTGAAGAATGATTCATAATAGAGAGACAACTACCCTGCCCGAGGAAAGTGGTGTTAGTGGTAAAACAATCTCAGGAAAGGCTTTTCATTTTTACCTTCAGTGTTAAAACCAAAAGGAAATATTGAGATTGGGCTCTGCTGGAGAAGACATGCTGTGCTTGTTGCCAAGACAGTCTTCCTTCCTCCCTGTACTATGACTTACTGAGTGTGCATGGTTATTCATACCTTTTCAAGGAAATGTGTAAAGATGGCTGAGCACTGGCATTCACTGTCATCTTATAAAACATTGTATTACAAAGTAATTTTTGTGGAATAGTGTCATAAAATGACTAAATCTTTGCTAAAATATTTTAGAAAATTTATGTAATTCTATGCTTTTATTTATTATGAAAGTGACACATATTTGTTATAGAAAAGTAGAAAATACAGATAAGTGAAAATAAGAAAGCAAAAATCATGTTATTTTACCACTTAGAAACACTGTTTTTTTGTTGTTGTTGCATATCCTTCCTTTCATTTTTCTGCGGATATGTATACATTTTTTAAAAAATGATGAACTTTTGCAGTCCACTGTTCAGGAACCTACTTTTTAAACTTAGGTGAACTTGTTCCATGTCAATTAATGCACTTCTATTATAAAAATGACACAGTGTTACATTGCATAGAAATGATATTTAAACACTTAACATTGCTGACAGCATTTAATTATGATAAACAGTGCTGTAATGAACATCTAGATAACTGAATTTTTTTCCCCCAATCACAATCTTAAATGTTTGTCTTTTAGAATATGTAATATATGTACCTGGTACAAAATAACCATGATTTTTCTTTAGGAGACGTCTGTGTAATTTTTTTTTTTTTTAAGAGACAGGGTCTTTCTCTGTCGCTCAGGCTGGAGTGAGGTAGCACGATCATAGCTCACTGCAGCCTCACACTCCCCGTCCAAGCAGTCCTCCAGCTTTGCTTCTCAAGTAGCAGGGCCTACAAGCATGAGCTACCACTCCTGGCTAATTTTTTAACTTTTTGTGGTGATAGAATCTCGCTATATTGCCCCAGCTGGTCTTGAACTCCTGATCTTAAGCTATCCTCCTGCCTTAGCTTCCCAAAGTGCTGGAATTACAGACATGAGCTACCACACCCAGGCTGTCTTGTGTAATTTGAACTGCTAAATCAAAGAGTATGACCATTTAGAAAACTTTGTATGTGTACTGCTAAAATGTCCTTTACAAATGTACCAGTTTATACTCCTACAAAAGTGTTATCTGTTCCTAGTATTTCACAATTTGACAGAGGAAAAAACTCATCCCTTGCTTACTTAGTTGTGTGATTGATTTGAGTTGTAACCTCCTCTTTGCCTTCTTTGCCTCTCAAAATCATGCCTGCCCTTCAGTGCCCATTTCAAATACCTCATACCTGACTCCTCCCTCATATCTCCCAGCACAGTGAAGCCTTCCCATCTGTTCTATTTGGGGATTTGTCTTGTCTTTTCCAGTCAACTGTAGTTTACTTGAGAGTATTAAACAACTCTGTCTTATTTATTAATCTTCTTTTGCATGCAGCATATTTCAGTGTACATGTTTAGGACTCAATAAATATTGAGTTACGTTGGAGCCCACCAAGAAGGATTGACGGCATCAGAAAGTAATCTGTCAAGACAGATGTAAAGGAAAAAACGTTCATCAAGCTGAAGACCATGCAAAGCTACTCTGGAAAGAATGTTTAGTGTTTCATTTAGAAATTTATTATCATTTGCCTGTAAGAACAGAAGAAAGGCCTCTCCTTTTTGGACTTGTTTTCATTTATGGCTGGTATTTTATTTAGGCAGCCTAGCCTTGAGATTCTTGTTTAATAGTAACTGATATTTTATCAGTATTCTTATTTTAACCATAGATAGTGGGATCCCCCAAGCGAGGATATTTTCAATGATCCAATTTTTCAATAAGTTAATGATGGCTACCATCAGGAACTTACCTTTCCTTATTTTCATGTCTTTCCTTTTCTCCTGCACTTTATAATTGCTTGCTCCTTTCTCTTTTCTGTTTATTACTTCCATTTTGCCTTATCCATCTTCTTCCCAAATATACAGCGTTTTACTCTATTTATTCCTTTTTCTTACTTGAAGAGTGTGTATGGATGTGTGTTACGCTGAGTGAAATTATGAGAAGGTACGATAGTAAAATGCAGTCTATAAAAACCTGGCGATAGAAACATTTTCTAGTTGTACTGGATCTTTCCTTGATGCTGTGCATTCTGTCATTATTTTAGATGGTATTAGTTAGGAACCTTCTGTGGCAACCAACAGCGTTCACAACTGAAAAGGTACTTACTCCTCTCAGAGAACAAGAAGTTAGAGGAAAGGTTCTGGGATGGTTACTTGAGCAGCTCTGGGGCAGCTTCTCTCCCTTTGGATGTGAGGTAGCAGCTGTGTCTTCAAGCATCACTCATATGACAATGTCTAAGGCAGGCGGGAAGGGACCCTTTTTTAACAGGACCCTCTTTTCCTCTAATACCCTTCCTCTCCCTCAGCAGACTTCCTGTCAGACCCCATTGGCCAGGGGTTCTGTGTGCCTATGTTCTGTTTCAAAGAAGGTTGCAGAAGGAGCATCTTATGGTCTCTACTGCCGTCAAAGAAAAAAGGGGGAGATGCTGGTGAGAATGTGACCTATAGATGCTGTCACAGGCATAATGCTTTTTTACATAGCTCCTCCTCTGTTACTTCCATAGATCGGCTCCAGCTCCACTCACTGAAGTCCCACTGCTATTTTAGCTCTTCTTCCTTTTGTGATGTCCTGGAGAGATGTTGGAAACAGCTGTTGTGACTCCTGAGTTTTGTCTCCTGCTTGTGGAGTATCTTCAGTTCCCAGAACCTACAATGGCATCTTGCCTCTGTAGCCTCCATTGAATCTACCCTAATTTGGCATGATCTTCTGGCCACTGCCTCCTTGTCCCCCAGCCACAGTCCCTGGTTTCCTTCTCCTGTGATAAGTGAGAATTTGTCACTCACTTGCAGTGCTGGCCATGATTAGAATGGGGCATGTAGGAGAAGCTCTAGCCTGAGAGCTGCTGGTGTCTGGAAGTAGTTTTATTATTTTAACCTGCTATTTGTGCCTGGGCACTTGAGTGCTCAGTGAACAAGGCCCTCTGTCAGCTGACCCTGACGCCTGTGCAGCTTTCTCTGCCATGGAATCTTCCACCTCAGTCATACTTAGTCATTTACTGCTTGAGAACATGCCTGGTGGCTTCACACCTCCATGCCTTTGCACATAATATTTCCTCTTTCTAGAATGCTCATTCCCTCTTCTTTCCTGCCAGAGCCCTACTTTTCCTTCAAGATTTAACCTCAGCAGGCATCACTCCTCAGAAAAATTCTGTTACATTTCCCTTGGGCATAGTTAATCAGTCACTTCCCAGTTATACTCTGTATGAGTTTTTGTTGTTAAACATTCACAAAATGTTGTAATTATCTGTTTGTATCTTTCTATCTTTCTTTATTTAGCTTTTGGATGAGACAGGATTTATATTTTTATTTTTTTAACGTCAGTACTCAGTATAGGTTTGGATAAAAGGTGTTCTATAAATATCTGTTGAAATGAATGACAACTTCACATCTTAACCTGCTTATTAATGTCTACTTCATATTTTCTTTATAAGAAATCTATATGTATTGAAATGTTATAAATTATAAAATACATAAGATATGCTATTTAAGACTGAACTTAATAGTTCCTTACATTTCTTATTCGGCAGACTAGACTGCCTAAGGCCGCATGATGATGAGAGGCAGAGCTGGGACAAGACTTTTGTATCTTTGTCTCTCGCATAGCTTGTGTTCAGTCTCTGTAACACCTTCTTACGAGATAGGTGAGGTAGATCTGTAATCAGCATGGTCTCTGTTATAAGGGACTCTGCCATGGCTCTCCACTCCTATATGCTTTTGTCACATGGCATTTTCTCTTCCTCTCTGCTTTCCTGTGTCCTGCCTGCTGTTCCAGACCCAGCCTGATTCTTGCCTTTCTGACCATGTTGGTAAAAAACACTTAGAACCCCATTCTGAGTTTCCATGGTTGTTTAGCCCATGAGGTAAGTACAGTATGGTAATTGACTGAATAGAGCCCTCAGTTCAAGTTCCACTCCCCTGTTGGTGGTGTAGCTAAGATGACCATTCATAAATCGCTGGAGGCGGACTACTGGCTTTCTCCAGCTCCAGCTCTTCTTGTGCCTGACTGCTTATTGCTGAAGAAAGTCTTACCTAGGCACCTTTATAAGGGACAAATCCTAATCTTCAGCCTACCCCCAAACACTTGGAATGATTTTGTGAATAACATTCGCTTTTGGTTTTAATTCTTTGGCACACGCCAGTGGTTTTCCATGTGAAGGTTTGCTCATTTGTGTAGGGGATGTTGCTTTGAAAAAGTCTGTCTGTTAAGGTCTTACTCAGTGAAAGAACAGAATGTTTTCTCTCTTTACTTCACAGCTACAACCAGCTTTGAGGTTCAGTGTTTGTATAGCTTTAAGTCTCTGTTAATTAAGGAAATGAATTAGAAAAGACAGTTTAATGAAAACTCACAGACTGCAGACAATATGCACACATTCCCTTGTATGACACCATGGCACAAGCATAGTACGAGCTCATATCCAGATATAAAAGGAACAGTCTGTAATTCTCTTGAGTGTCTTCCTGATTAATAACCTTGTAGAGATTGTCTATCCATGGTATAAGACTTGGATAATTTTGTTATTTGAATTTTCTTCATCCAAATTTTCATTTTGGTAAATAAGAAACCAGGAAAAGAAAATGGAGTGTATTTATTATAGAAGGAACAAAGGTCATGGAAACAGTAACTTTAAAAAAAAAAACCCTTGGTTACCTAGCTTTTAAAGACGTAGACCTCTTTGTTTTATTTTCTAAAAGCCTGTGGAATAAACTGCTCATTTTCTCTGATTTACAAGGAAACTAAAATGTGGAAAATTTGATCTTTAAGGGGCATGACTTCTGGTTTATGGGATTGTTTATTTTAAAGTTTAAACATTTCAGTGTCTTATGATACTCTTAGTTAAAAGAAAGCTCTCTTGAATATCATGTAACTATAAAGATTATAATTTAGATTTATATTTTCAAGAAAATACTCAATTTTAAGTGAAAAATACATGGGGAAAGATCAGTTAATACATATTTAAATCAAAGTATATATGCTCAGATGTTAACAATGAGATTTCAGGTAATAATTTTTTACTTTTTTCTTCTGGATTCTTTCTGTGTTGTCTGTATGTTGGAGTGATTGTGTGTTATTTTATATATAAAATTTTATTTATTTATTTTTGTTTATTTTTTTGAGTTGCGTCTCACTCAGTCACTCAGGCTGGAATGCAGTGGCAGAATCATAGCTCACTGCAGCCTTGACCTCCTGGGCTCAGGTGATCCTTCCACCTCAGCCATCTGAGTAGCTGGCACTACACGTGTGCACCACCACACCCAGCTAATGTGTTTATTTTTATTTTTGTAGGGATATCTCACTATGCTGCCCAGGCTGGTCTCAAACTCCTGTGCTCCAGCAGTTCTCCTGCCTTGGCCTCTCAAAGTGCTGGGATTACAGCATGAGCCACCACAGTCGGTCTATATTCAAAAAATTTCAAAGCCTTTTTGTTTTTAGAGAGAAAAAAAAGTAGAATTTAAGTTTTGAACTGGTAAAGTCAGCCATTCTCCATCCTCCCCAGGGAAATTACCCCAAGCACTTAGGAGAAAAACAGAAATGAAAATTCCATCTTTGAAGAAATTAGGAAATGTCTAAAACCCCAAGCCAGAAGATAAGTAGAGTTATTGCAAGATTAAACTGGGAGTATGAGAGGAAGTAAACTGAAAACACTTAGAGCTATAGGTCTCAGGAAAAGGAAAAAACAAAAATTGGTAAATAACATTTTCTGAGGTGAGGGATACACGCTGGCATTCAAAATCCAAATCCTTCGTTTGAAATAGTGGAGATAAATACAGAAACTGGTGACAGGAGCTTCCCTAGATCCAGTTTGATCCCAAGATGCAGAGGAGGCTGGATTGAATGATAACTTAAACAAGGAATGCTTGTAGGGAACATTCTGACGTAGTAGCAAGAAGGAGAGAGACTTCACACTGAACAGCCCTACAGCTGTCCATTGCTTTTGTCTAGAGGGAGAGAGGCTCAAGAATACTTCTACCCTGCCTTGTATGCATGTGCACAGTCTTGCCAGTAAAAGAAAAAAGGCTCCTTGTCCCCTGAACATAGCCCTGACTTTTCTCCCAAGAGAGAACCTTCTTCAAATAGCTGGTCCAGGAGAAACTACCCCCAACAATGAGTGATCAAAGGAAGGACCAACTCAGAATCTACTCAAATATAAGAAAAATAATGGGCCAGGCTCAGTGGCTCAGCCTGTAATCCCAGCACTTTTGGAGGCTGAGATGAGTGAATTGCCTGAGCCCTTAGGTTCCAGACCAGCCTGGGCAACTTGGAAAGATCTCATCTCTACAATAAATAAAAAATTAGCCAGGTGTGGTAATGCGCTACTTGAAAGACTGAGGTGGAAAGATCGCTGGAGCCCAGCAGGTTGACGCTGGGGTGACTGTGAACATGCACTACCCTCCAGCCTGGGCAGCAGAGTGAAACTACAACTCAAAAAAAAGAAAAGAAAAGAAAAATAATGATGAAAAGAACAGGAAAAACAAAAAGATGACAAAAAACACTCAGTAGAAAAATAATGGCACAGAACAAATGAAAATCATGACCAAATATTTTATAAGGTGAAAATGCATCAATCCACCTGTATTAAAGAAAAGAAAAAAGGAACATACGCCAGACACAGTGGCTCATGCCTATAATTCCAGCATTCTGGGAGGCCAAGGTCATAGGATTGCTTGAGCCTAGGAGTTCAAGACTGGCCTAGACAACATAGTGAGACCTCGTCTCTGTGAAAAAAAAAAAAAAAATTAGCCGAGCATGGTGGCAGACATCTGTAGTCCTAGCTCCCAGGGAGACCGAGGCAGAAGAGAGTACCTGAACGCAGGAGATCTAGACTGAAAGCTGTGATTGTGTCACTGCACTTCAGCCTGGAAGACAGTGAGACCCCAACCAAAAAAAAAAAAAATCCAAACAACACATACACAAACGGAAGCATAAATCAGATACCAGAGCTCAGGCACAAGATGGCAAGCTAATCGGAAAAGAAATCATCTTCTTTCTGGAAAGAAAGTGAAGGAAAAAGAAAAACCATCAAAGAAATGAAGGCAAAATTAAAAAACAAGACAATGTTTGGAAAATAGGAATGATATAAGTGAGCTAAGTGAAATAGAAACAGTTGAGTTAGTAAGTGGTAGATATAATTGAAAGGCACAAAATTCCCTATAGAAGGAAACTAAGATAATGGACAAAACAAAAATTTTACAATATAAATCAAGACGTTTCCAGAAATAAGAGACAGGTTGAATCTAAAGTTTGGAAGGACGTACTTTGCTCAGAAAAATTAACACAGATGGGCTATCCTGTCAGTATATCCCAGTGGAATTACTGGATTTCAAATGTAAAGAATCATTTGGGCAGCCAGGCTAATAGATCAAATCACTTAGAAAAAGAGGAAGTTTCAGCTGTTCCATATCTCCACACATGGAAAAGTGTGACCCAAAGATTTTATATTCAATGAATATAAAAACAACAGATGAGCTTTTCGATGTAAGAAATTGAGAAAGAATATTCTCATGAACCCTTCTTGAGAAATCTAGTTGAAGACAAACTTTCAACAGCAGTTGAGTGATGCATTCCTTTCCTTCCTTCTACTTCCTGTTGGTTTTTAATTCTATGTCCATTCAAAGACTCCAGCTCCCAGCATATATCTGAGCAGTGAGTAGAATTGCCATCTTAGAGACTCCTATAATTAAAATGGGGACATAAACAGGAAGCATCCCATTCGTTGACCATGTCAGAAATGTTGAAGGACAGAGTACTCCTTAGGCAGAGCCACTTTACCCTAAAGTCTAGCAGGCTTTCCCTTCCACCTAACAATACTGAGAGCATTGCTGCAGGCACATATACTTTGGCTATGGGCAGCTGCTACATCCAGGCAGAATGTTGAGTTGGGGTCATTTTTAAAGAGTTCCTGCCCAGGATTTTAGCCCATCAGGCTGGGGGACCCCAGCACTAAAGGCTGTGGGGCCTACATTTTGGTGGAAGAGTAGGGAGGGCTGAGAAAAGCCAGTTGGATGAGAGGCACTGCCCATCTAAAGGGAGTTACAGTTGGAGGGACAAAGTAGGAGGTCTCCAGAGAAACCACAAAATGTTTCATAAGAGAATGAGCTTTAAATGGCCATCAAGCGCCAAGAGTGAGAAATTATCTTCTAATAGCACCGGTCAAGATCTCTCTGGCCCTTTCTTCCCCTCCTTCTCAACAGCAGCAGTGGGGTTGTAGGGAGTGGAGAGGGGAAGTAGTGAGGGAGACAGAAACAGTTCCTGTCTCTTCTTCCCCAAGGGCAGGTCGCCCCTGCAACTGACCCTGATGTTGGAGAGGGGTCTTTTTTTCAAAGGAAGGGTGAAGTGCTGTTGATTAATTTCTTTTTAAAGTGAACTTTTAAATAAAGTAACATACTTGAGTCCTGGAATTCGAGGCGCACTGAGCTATGATCTCACTGCACACTAAACTGGGCAACAGAGCGAGACCCGGTTTCTTAAAAGACCCAGTTTCTTTATTTCTAACAACAAAGTTATACTTAATGCATAAATCATATGTGTGTGACTTAATAGTTTTTCCAAATGTAAAAGCACCCAGATAAAGAGAACATTCCAGGACCCCATAAAGACGACTTTATATTCTCTCTTAATCACCCCCACCCCCACAAAATACACTATGGATTAATTTTGACTGATTTGAACTTTATTTAAATGGACTGATCACTTTTAATTACTGAATTGAGGTTTAAGTGTCATAGATGCAAAATGAGTAGAAAGATATCTCAAAATGTTTTGTGTTGGTTCTTGTCAGTATTTTTGTATATCCTGTAGAAATATGTCATTCCTTGTATTTTCAGGCACTTGTGAGATTTTGGGGGTATGAATTCCTTTTTGGGACTTGTGTGGATGTATTCTTATAATTAATTATTACTGAAGTAAAGAGGAAATGATATCAGCAGATGTGCAGAGCTTTTATTTGCACTGAATACACTATTCATTTAGACAAAAAGATCATTTCTCAATTCAAATCGGAATATTCTAATTTAAGGCCTAGATCAGTTGTGTCATAATCTCGATGGAAACAAAGCTTTCTACTGTGTAGTAGTTGCATAAGTAACTCATTTCCCCTTGTAGATATACAAATTGTAAATGCAAATACTTCTCCATTTTCTTTCAAGAACTCTCTTGAAATAGAAGAGATTTTAGCCAATGACATTTGTTTTGTTGTACAGAATTTAAAATATCTGTTCAAATTTCCTGCTTGAATACATTCTTACAAAATTGTTAAGATTTAAAAATTGTTGATGAATTCACTTTCTTTTGCTAGTTCTTCTTCAGGAGAAGAAAACTGAATTGTGCTTCTGAGTTCTTGACAGGTAGTCTGATGTTTTCTTATGTGACTTCAGGTAGCATTCTTTATGTATTACGGGTGTGAGTTCTTTGTCAGTTATATGTTTTACAAATACCTTCTACGACTTTGTGGCTTACCTTTTCATTCCTTTGCTAGGGTCTTCTGATAAACAGAAGTTCTTAATTTTGAAATCAAACATCACTTTTTTCTTTCATGATTAGTACTTTTTGTGTCTGGTTAAGAAATCTTTACTTCACTGAAAGCAAACATAGACACATGAGATTTCATCAAACTAAAAAGCTTTTGCACAGCAGAGTGAAGAGACAGCCCACAGATTTGGTGAAAATATTTGCAAATCATACATTTGATAAGAGGCTAATATCCAGAATATACAATAAAAACTCAAGCTACTCAGTAACAAGAAAACAAATAACTCTTTAAAAGTGGTCGAAGGACCTGAATAGACACGTCTCAAAAGAAGATACACAAATGACTAACAAATGCATGAAAAAAATGCTCAACATCTCAAATCTTCAGAGAAATGCAAATTAAAACCACAAATGAGTTATCACCTCACACCTTTTAGATTGGCTATTATCAAAAAGATGAAAGATAACAAGTGTTGGCAAGGATATGAAGTAAAGGGAACACTTATACCCTGTTGGTGGTATTGTAAATTAGTACAGCCATTATGGAAAACAATTTGGAGTTTCCTCAAAAAACTAAAAATAGACTTGCCATAGTAGTCCCGTTTCTGGGCATATAGCCAAAGGGATTGAAATCAGTATGTCGAAGAGATTGCTGTCTGCATTTTTTTGATAATTGCAACTTATTTCACAATAGCCAAGATGGAAACAACTGAAGTGCCAATAAGTAGATGAAAGGATTTCTGAAATATGGTCTATATACACAGTGGAATATTATTAGCCTTTAGAAAGGCAGGAAATTCTGTTATTTGTGACAACATGGATGAACTTAGAGGATTTTATGCTAAGTGAAATAAGCCAGTCACAGAGAGACAAATACTGTATGATCTTACTTATATGAATCTGAAAAAGTTGAACTCATAGAAGTACAGAGTAGAAAGGTGGTTACCAGAAGTTGGGTGGAAGGAGAGCGGTAGATGAGAAAGGGTACATTAGTCAAAGGGTACCAAATTTCAGTTAGGAGGAATAAGCTTTGGTGAACTCCTGTACAAGGTGACTATAGTTAATAACGTGTTGTATGTTTAAAAATTGTGAAAATAATAAAAATAATTAAATAAATTGTGAAAATACTATTAATGATAAATATTTGAGGTGTGACGGACATATGAAAGAGGGGGGGAGGAAGCCTGGTGCGTCTGGCATGTGCCTGTAGTCCTAGCTACTTGGAAGGCTGAGGTGGGAGGATCACTTAAGCCCAGGAATTCAAGGCCAGCCTAAGCAACATAGTGAGACCCCCATCTCTAAGAAAAAGAAAAGAAAAAACAAAATCTTTACCTTAATCTTTACCTTAAGCCTTCTCTTTTTTCATTGTTTTCTTTCTGATTGTCCATTCCCTTTCTCTTTCTGTCCCCTATAGGCACCCATTCTAATTTGTTTAATGTATGTTATTTGTTTTTATGTGTTCTTATAAAGTATATTGTTATGTGCTTATGCATTTTTAATTTATATAAATAGTATTGTATTACAGATCTCATTCTCTTTTTTACTTTTTTCATTTAGCATATGTTTTTAAGATTCATCATTTTATTATCCCCTAGTTAGGTTCCAGAATGCCTGTAACCCCCTGCCACCACATATAACCCTGGACAGACATCTTTGCATATGTCCTCTTACAGATCTTTGTGAATTGGCTCAGGCTTATCACTTCTGGGTTGTTGGGTAATGCAAGTACCACAAGCATTTTTGGCTTAACCTCAGTAATTGGTTCTTGAACATCAAATGCTCCAAGTAAAAAATTCAACCAGAAGTCATTTCTTACTATTTTTAGTGGGAAAAATTATAATTCATTATAAGTCAATTCAACCTCAAATTTATTTTCTAAAGCATAACTGAAACTTAGTAAAACTATACATAAGTAACAAGTATGTTCGGATATAAAATGCCTAAGACATTATTTCCTGATCACCAAAGTGGTTAGTTACAAGCAGTTGCTTTGAATGCACTGACAAGAACAACTTGCCTGCTCTCTCATGACCTGCCAAAAGAAAGCAGAGAGCAGCCCCAGGGAGGATGGTGCTGGGTACCCTCTGTGCCAGCAGCTGCAGAGATGCATGTCCCCTTTGACACTCTTTGCTTTTCAAAATACATAGGCAGTTATGGTTACTGTGATGTTCTAACAAGTGTATTTGGATTGTAATTTGAGACTTTGTCCTCATTATTTTGTTAAAAAATCTATTCAGTTTGGGGAACATAAATATGCATTTTAAAAAATATAAACACCAGACAACTTTTGGTCAAGATTTTACCTTTAAACCCTTAGAAAGATTTGGCCCTGGAAAGAGGCAGGATTCCTTTGGAAAGATTTCTTAAACCTCTAGCCTGGGCTATTGCTGCTATTTTCTTTTTTATTGTTGCTTTTTGAGTTTGTTTTTTTGAGTTGAGGTCTCACTGTGTTGCCCAGGCTGTAGTACAGTGGTCCAGTCACTGTTCACTGCACCCTGAAACTCCTGGGTTCAGGCGATTCTCCCTTATCAACTGCCGAGTAGCCAGGACTATAGGCATGTGCCACCACACCCAGCTAATTTTTAATTTTTTTTTTGTAGAAACAGGGTCTCACTTTGTTTCCCAGATTGGTCTCTAACTCCTGGGCTCAAGTGGTCCTCTTGCTTCAGTCTCCCAACGCGCATTGTAAGCATGAGCCACCATGCCTAGCCTATTGCTGCTGTTTCCAATGAAGGGATAGGCAGTGATTGTCCAAGGCAGGGGCCTTACCTCCATTCTCATCCCAAATATCCCCCATCTTGATCGGTGAAGAGCCTTCAATTCTCTGTTGATGTTGTTATTTCTTTTCCTATATATATATACTGTATTTCCCTCTCTTTCCTGTAGATTTTCCTCTCCAAAGTTCACAGTTTTCTTTGGGATATTAAAAAATGACTTCCTCATTGATTTTTCTGAGATGATTATTTGAAATTTAGAATTACACATAATTAGTAGTAAAAAAAAAATTCCAAAAAGAAGCTTTAATGAAACTAGTGTTGTTTATGAAAAGCAGTAGAGGCCAAAGACTGAGAATACTTGTGTAGCCTCATAAAAGAAGACTAAGGGATGGTTTCAACAGTAGAGCCTCAAAGGTTGGGGATTGCATTCAGAGGGTCTGATGATTTCACACAGGAAGGAGATTGGGATGAGCAATTGATTCTTTATTGCAGATTTTTTTCAAATAGCTTTCAGTCTCAAAACTCTATTTTGAAAAGCTAGGATGTGTTTAGCCTTCACACCTGGTCAAGGACAACTTCTTTGTTCTAGAACCAAAGCAGGGGTTTGTGAATGGTTGTGCATCCCCTTCCACTGGTAATTGCTATACATTATGGAGTACTTACCTGTGTGCCATGTATGACGCAGAGCGATGCATTTCTTTTAGTTTGTTTAATCTTCACAACCACTATTTTCCAAGTGAGACTTAGCAAAGTGAGGAAACTTGCCTAAAGTGTAAGCTGCTTCTCAGGGAGGGTGGGGTCAGAGTTTAAACTCCTATCTGTCTAACTTCTAGAATACTGGTTATGGGAGCTGTGGGCGATTCTAGATAATTCTATTGTGGGGAATTGTCATTCTCAGTGTAATCCTCTTTGGATCTCATTAAGGTTTATTAGCTAACCCAGTAAAACCAAGGCAGCCCTTTGCAGTCAGTACATGCTAGTGTGATCAGTTAGACCGGCAAGCAGTTACAGATCCTCCAAACAAGGGTCAACTGCTGCTGGAGTGTACAGTGTGTTACAGAAACATGTTTGACAAATGTAAATATGCCCGAAATAGACTCATCTGAGAGAAAAGCAAGAGGGTAATCTTTAATTGATAGCTGGGAGCACTCCTTTTCAATATTCAGATGATCCATGCCTGCTGGTTTCAATTTTTTCTCCAGGAGGGAGCTGAATAAATAGCACTGAGTTCTTAACCTCTGACTCTCCTTCCCTGGGGCAGCCTGTAGACCCTCCTCATTCTGACAGGTCAGTAGGCAAGGGATCAGTTTCCCTTTTTGGGAGGGTGGAGGAAAGAACTAGATTCTAATCTAGCCTCCATGATGTTGTACCTCAGATTTCCACAATTGGATTTGGGGATTCTCAGATCTTAGTGACAAGGTTAAAGAGGATCTCATGGATTGGATTATCTATCCTACAGTTAGCTATTCTTATTTTTTATGGATTGATTCTTACTAGCTTCATTTTCAAAGGTATTTTTATTTTAGCATTTCGGGAAAGCCTTTATTTGTTCCCTGTATCAAATACATCAATATTTTAAAGAACTGCATCCTACTTTGTTTCAGGGTATCATCAGAGATTATGATTATGCGCTGAAAGAAATAGTGCTTTGGAAAAACATCATTTAAAAATGCCTTATAATGTGTGCGTACGTGTTAAATTAGTCATATGTCATGGCAAAAACTTATTGGAAAATATTTACGGTAGATATTTAAGGTTTATTGGGGTTTACTCATTATCAGGCACTGTGTTAACCACTTGAAATAGTTCTCATTTAATCCAGATGCCATTTTTTGCCAAGCACTATGAGTTTGGGAAAAAAGGGCCTGAATGGTTTCACCCTAGCGTGCAACTCAAATTGGTGTTCAGTCAGGATAACATATAGAAGGCTTTCAGTAAATATTTGCTGTTTAAGTTGACTGAAGGGAAAATTAGGCACAGGTAAGGGGAGAAAAAGAGACTAGGAAAAGGCTGGCGCAGTGGCTCAAGCCTATAATCTCAGCTCTTTGGGAGGCTGAGGCGAGAGAATTGTCTGAGCCCAGGGGTTTGAGACTAGCCTGGGCAACTTGGTGAAACCTCATCTCTACAATTAAAAAAAAAAAATTAGCTGGGTGTGGTAGTGCACGTCTGTAGTTCCAGCTACTTGGAAGGCTGAGGCAGAAGGATTGCCTGAGCTCAGCAGGTTGAGGCTGCGGTGGGTGGCCATGAGCATGCCACTGCACTCCAGCCTGGGCGACAGAGTGAGACTCCACCCCCCAAAAAAAAGACTAGGACATAGGAAAGGAATGGAAAGCAGCTAGGAGCTTTGCCTCAGGGTAGATCTTGGTGCCATCTTGTGGGTGGATCTGGAAAGGACCGAGCAGATGTGTACCAGCTTCTACTAGGATGCCTCGAAGAACCCCAAATTTTCAAGCAACACAAATAAAATCACGAGTCAGATACCAGAACTCTGGTCTAGGAATCAGTGGATCTGATGTGTCCTTTCTATCAGCAAGTCCTGATCCTCTGCCTCCAAAACATGTCCCAAATACATCTATTCATCTCCATGGCTGCCAGACCAAGCTACCATCCTCTCTCTTTCGAACTGCTGTAGAAGCTTCCTTACTATTCTTGCCTCTACTCTCATCCTGCCACAATCCATTCTCTATGGGCAGCAAAGGCATCTTCTTTTATAAAGAAAAATCTGATCATATCACTTCCTTGTTATAAGACTCTCAAGTGGCTTTTCATGAAATTTAGGATAAAATCCTATTTCTTGTCCTGTCTTAAAAAGCTCTACACCTTATGGCCTCTGCCTAGCTATAACCTTTTTCCTCTTTTCCTTGGGTGCCCCACCCTGTCCCCATTGTAGGTCCTAGGCACCAGCTGTTCCCTCTGTCTGCTGCTCCTTCCTCCATACCTTAAATGGTTGGTTTCTTCCTGTCTTTTACATCTCACCTTCCATATTGCTGCCTCAGAGAGTCCTTCCTCAACTCTGATTCAAAATAGCAACCCCGTCATCTCTCCCTGTTGTTAGGTGTAGGGATTATTATCTGTCTTGTTCTCTATTGAATCCTCAATACCTAGAAAACAATTTGGCACATAGTGGATACTCAGTAAAGATTTGTCAAATGAGCCGGGCTCGGTGGCTCAGCCTGTAATCCCGCCTTTTGGGAGGCTGAGGTGAGTGGATTGCCTGAGCCCGCGGGTTCAAGACCCTCCTAGGCAACTTGGCGAGACCTCATCTCTACAATAAATCAAAAAATTAGCCGGGTGTGGTAGCACGCGCCTGTAGTTCCAGCTACTTTGAAGGCTGAGGCGGAAGGATCACCAGAGCCCAGAAAGTCAAGGCTGCAGTGGCCGGGAGCGTGCCACTGCACTCGTCTGGGTGACAGAGTAAGACTCCAACTCAAAAAAAAAAAAAAAAAAAAAAGATTTGTAAAATGGATGAATGCTGTTTTTAAATCTTATTTCAGCCAGATATAATTTAAAGCCAGGTGATTTTAGACCTTTCATAATGGAGCATGAAAAGACCACAGGAAATTGGCAGCAGTTGGGAAACTGTGGGGGAGGGGGGACATCTCATCAACAAGGGTACCTGCATAATAAATATTTGTATACCTAACCCTGAATTGTACCCCACATCTTTAAAATTAAAAAAAAATTTTTAAAGACCATAGGAATTAAATGCAGACAGAACTGAGCATCAGTTTTTTGGTTTTTTTTTTTTGAGTTGGGAGTCTCACTCCGTCACCCAGACTGGAGTGCATTGGCCGCTCCCGGCCACCGCAGCCTCGACCTGCTGGGCTCTGGCGATCCTTCCGCCTCAGCCTTCCAAGTAGCTGGAACTACAGGCGCGCGCTACCACACCCAGCTAATTTTTTTTTTTTTTTAATTTATTGTAGAGATGTGGTCTCACCAATTTGCCCAGGTGGGTCTCGAACCCGCGGGCTCAGGCACTCCACTCACCTCAGCCTCCCAAGGCGCGGGATTACAGGCCACCAAACCCGGCTAGTATTTTTTTTTAAATCAATAAAAAGGAGGTGATGTGCTTACCTTACTCATAAGAGCTAAGTTGGATTTAAATGACTTGATGCAAAGTATTTAGCACATAAGTACCTTTTCCTATTAAAACAGACTGCACCATGTTCTTATTTACATTTTCCTCTCCTACTATACAGGGAACAAGGTTAGGTACTTAATCTTCGTACTCCCAATATTTAGCACTACATGAGTCTTATAACATAGGAAAATAGGTGGTCCACAAATGTCTAGATTTAGCCTCTTCCACACCCAAGGACTGGTTTCTCCTGACTCATCCAAGTTGTCTCCCTTGGGTCACTTATTCCTCTTTGCCCAGAGAGAGACAGATGTCTACTGGCTATACAAGGAAAGCCTGAAGGGATAATATGCCTGAGGCCAAAATTGGATTCAGGTGTTTACTATATAGTTCCTGAGTTTGTATACAATTAATGTAAATTGATCCCAGAACTTTCTGCTTCTAATAAAGGGATGAAGGAAAAAGAAATAGATCACACAATTCTTGTGTGATTCCTAGTGCTTAGGCTTTTCATAAGATTTTTTTCCTTTCTGTTTCTTACTGAAATAAGGTCTATATGAAATTATTCTGTAAACTAGAAGTGCTGTATTACATACGTACATGCACATATATATAGAAAACTGGTATGGGTATAATTTCTAGATAAGTGATTAGTTCAAAAGGATTAGCTGTCATTCCAAAATATTTTTTGAATGCCTGTCATGTGCCAGGCACTGTTTTGGGTGTTGAGAATGTGGCAATGAATAAAGCAGATAAATCCCTGTCATTACAGAACTTTACATTCTAGTGGGAGAAGCAGACAAAAAAGAAGATAGATAATAAAATATGTAGTTGACCAAATGCCGATTGGGAGCTGAGGGAAAAAAAAAAAAAGTAGGCAAGGGGTAGGGAGGGTTATGGGGGTAGAATATTTTTTTTTTTTAAACAGGATTTATTGAAAGTACAGAAAAGCTCCCAGAGCAGGAGGGGATCCAAGGGGGTTGCCCAGAAATTTTAAGAGGTTGGAATTATGTACCTCTTTTCCTCTCGTACCCCTGCACCCACCATCAAAATTCCTAATATAATAACTTTGCCTTCTAGTATCACATCTAAATGATGTTAGATCAGTTAGGCAAATATCCATAGATAGAAAATGTAAGGCTAAATGCAATCTACCTTCTAATAAAAAAGATTTAAAAGAAATCAGAACTTCTAATAACAATTTTTTTCATTTGTCAACCATTTATTTATTTACCAAAAAATTACTTTAAAATATTAAAATACAAGTAGATAATATTCTGCTATCTGATATTCTAATTTTACAATCTTTTAAAACCAAATCTTAGTAAATTTACAAATATTAAAAAATTCAAAAGATTAAACTCAACAACCTGTATAACTACTGATATTAGCCCTTGAACATACTGTTGTTTCTATATTGCCTAAAAATACTAGTTGGTTTTAAAGCTGAAAGATAAAATCAGAACTGTGCTATTAAAATTGATTTGAAAAATGGCTGTTGTCTTCTATATATTAATGTGAAAAATGAATTATTATTAAGTGGACTGTGACCTGAAGTATTAGGTCAGTTTGATTCTGATTTTCATACCTAAAGAACGGATGGAAAAAAGAATTCCAGTAGTTCCAGGCCCCTTATCCAGAGCAGTTGGGAAGTTGTTTACTCTTTGAGGGCCCACTGTTGACGTCTGCTCACTGAGTAATGTCATCAGATTTCCTGGTGGTGGTTATTTTGGGGGTGCAGTGCTAAGTAGCTGTCCGGCTGTGTGGAGACTCTGCTCCATAGAGATCCTGAGAGCCGGATATACCCTGTAGACAGGATGTAAGGTTAAATGCAATCTCGTTAAGTAAATAAAGTAAGTGTTCAGTGGTGAAAAGGAATTGCTGAAACATGAACATCTTAAAATGATATTGCTAAAATTTTACTGCAGCAAAAAGTTCATAGCCTTAAATCTTTTAAAAATTGGCCGGGCATGGTGGCTCATGCCTATAATCTCAGCCTTTGGGAGGCCGAGGTGAGAGGATTGCCTGAGTCCACAGGTTCGAGACCAGCCTGGGCCACTTGGCGGGTCGTGATGGCGCATGCCTGTAGTTCCAACTACTTGGAAGGCTGAGGCAGAAAGATCACCCGAGCCCAGCATGCCACTGCACTCCAGCCTGGGCGACACAGTGTGAATTCCAACTCAAAAAAAAGAATCTATGTCTTCTTTTATTTTTAAAAATAATTCCAATTGACAAGTTTCTTTTATAAGTTGAGATAATAAAATTATGTTGTCTTTTGTCTGTAAAAGTTATCTCACCAACTATTGGTATAATATTTGTTTTCCCAGGAGGGATGAGCATTTTGCCCTGAGCTATCCATACTTTTTTTTTTGTCTCTCAGCTTGTGACCAACACCATTGGGGAGGGATGGGGGAATGGGGCGAAAAAACCCGGAATTTATTTATTGAAAATTGTGTACTTATTCTTACATGTTTAAATTTCAGTCACCTTCAAAGTACTCTCCGTTTGATACAATACACCTGTCAAGATTTGTTTCCGTTGCTTAGAGCAGTTTTTTGAACTCGTCAATTTTGATACCTTTTAGTACCTCTGCTGTTTTTATTTTACCTCTTCCACATTAGCAAAATGTTTCCCTTTTGAGGACTTTTTTCATTTGGGGAAACAAAAAAAAGTCTTTTGGGGTGAGATCAGGTGAATAGGGAGGGTGGGGTATGGGAGTCATGACGTTTTTGGCCAACAACTGCTGAACGCTCAGTGCTGTGTGGGGCAGATGTGGTGGTAAACTACCTATTATAAAATGGGCAAATGAAAGAAAAAATCTCCCCCCCAAAATTCACTGAAGCCGAACATAGCCTCTCAAAGCACTACTGGTACATTGATACCAAGTGTTCTAGAACACTTACCTAGTAGGGGAAGTGGGAAGCCTGTACTACAAGAGGTCAACTGTCTAAAAGTTAATTCTGGGCTTTTTGGGATCCCCCTCATACATACGTGTGTGTGTGTGTATACATAAGTGTTTTTTTCTCACTTTGGTCATTAACATTTAAACAATTTATTAATGGTTGCCTTTATTTTTCTCCTCCTGACTTCCTTTCTCAAACTTAATGATTTAAAAATTTAGTATATATGAGGGTGAGGGTGTGGCACATAACATCACTAAGGTTACCTGATCCTCAACGAGGGGAGGAGGACCAGTGGGAGGCCCAAACTTCACCTGTACATAGATCATTTATGTACCTAATCCTGACTCGTACCTTACATCTTTAAAATAAAGAGAAGAAAATTTTGATATAGTTAATTCTTGTTTTATGACAAAAAGATTTTAGACTATGAACTTTGCCTCTGAGTATAGTGTAGCAATATCCTATAAGTCTTATTACTTGATATACTCACTTTTATTATTTTGCAAGTAATCTATAATTATAGTTTGCATTTCCCTCTTTGACTCAGCAACTGTTTTTAATACTTTAAAATTTTCTAGGGAAGGAGGATTTGTTTTTGTTTAAACTTACGTTTTGAATTTCTGTTTTGATTGCATTGTTGAATTAAAAACTGCACTTTTAACTTTTTTTTTTTGGAGTTGGAGTCTCACTCTGTCGCCCAGGCTGGAGTGCAGTGGCATGCTCACGGCCACCCCGGTATCAACCTACTGGGCTCAGGTGATCCTTCTGCCTCAGCCTTCCAAGTAACTGGAACTACAAGGCGCAAATTTTTTAAGAATATGTTTTAAATTTTTCTTTATGTCCTCGTATGTCATATATTTTTATACTATTCATAGTTATGTTCTTTCTTTTCATTCATTTTTTAAATCTATTTGATCATTTGTAGCAAATTTCATTAGAATCCTATCAGAGACTGAATACATTAAGGGCCTAAGTCCTCTCTAATCACTGTGTTATCCTGGTCTGTAGTAGTATCCTTCCTATTAGTGTGTTTTCTGCTTTCTCTTAGGAAACTGTCCCCCATACTGTAGAAATCAACAAAATGATTTCCTTCTGTTTCTTTTATCTGTCATTTTCTTCCTTTCTTCTTCCTGAACAGTTCTGCTGCATTCTCCAAGCAACAGGCCTGTCCCGTTTGTTGCTCTTTTATTCATTCATTGCTTAAAACTTTGTTCATAAAACAAAAAATTCATCATGCAAATTGGTCTCTCAGTGCCTTTTGTGAGAGTACAGGGGGACACCAAAAACCCCATAATTTATTTATTTACAATTGTATATTTATGCTTATATATGTAAACTTCACTCACTTTCAAAGTACTCTTCATTTGATGCACACCTATTAACACACTTTTTCCACTGCGCAAAACAGTTTTCGAACTTGTCAATTTTGTTGCCTTTTAGGGCTTCTGCCATTTTTTGTTTCACCTCTTCCACATTAGCAAAATGTTTTCCTTTGAGGACTTTTTTCACCTGGGGAAGCAAAAAAACGTCAATTGAGGTGAGAATGAGTGAATAGGGAGGGTGGGGCATGTGGGTGATGCTGTTTTTGGTCAAAAACTGCTGAACACTTAGTGTGGTGTGTGCAGATGCACTCGTAAATCACCAATTATGAAATGGACAAACACATTGAAAGAATTTCCAAAAAAAATTTTACTGACGCCTAATGCAACTTCTCACAACAGTGCTAGTTGGTACACTGATACTGATTGGTTCCTAGAACACTTATTTAGCGGGGAAGCCTGTATTTTAAGAAGCCAGCCCTCCAAAAGATAATTATTTTGGTCCCTCCCCTTGTATGATTATATATTTTCCCCCAATTTATAAAAACTGGCAAAATACACATAACATAATACTTACTATTTTAACCATTTTAACTGTACAGTTCAGTAGTATTAAGTACATTCATAATGTTGTGCAACCATTTTCACCATCTATCTCTAGAACTCTTTTCATCATGTAAAAGTGAAACACTGTATCCATTAATAATTTCCCTATTTCTCCCTTCTGCCAGCCTTTAGCAACCACTTTTGGCTTTCTCTTTCCACAATTTTGACTACTCTAAGTATTTTATGTAAGTGGAATTATACAGAATTTGTCTTTTTATGACTGATTTCACTTAGCATAATGTTCTTAAGGTTTATCTATGTTATGGCATAAATCAAAATTGCCGTCCTTTTTTATAGCTGAATAATGTTCCATTGTATGCATACGCCACATTTTATATTAAAATTAATTAATTAATTAATTATTATATTTTTGTGTCAGGGTCTCCCTCTGTCATCCAGGCTGGAGTGCAGTGGCATGATCATGGCTCACAGCAACCTCAACCTCTTGGGCTCAGACGATCCTTCCAACTCAGCCTGTTGAGTAGATGGTGCTACAAGCTAATTCTTTAATTTTTTTGTAGAGATGAGGTCTTATTATGTTGCCCAGGCAGGTCTTGAACTCCTAGCCTCAAGCTGTCCTCCTGCCTCAGTCTCCCAAAATGCTGGGAATATAGGCATGAGCCACTGCACCTGTCTAGAAGCATCTCTCTTATATGCTCTGTGATTTGGGCCTAGTCTGTAAATACTTCTGTATCTCTGTGTGCACAACCAAAAGTCAGCCTTATGTTAAGTGAACATACTTCTTGACCCCTGATTTCTAAGATGCACAGATCATAGCTGAGACTATGAAAAGCTTCCTGAATACATTGTGACTAATTATATAGGATTTACATTGTATTAGGAATAATAATATGTAATCTAGAGGTGATTTAAAGTATACATTAGAATGTGTGTTGGTTATATAAGGGACTTGAGCATTGTGGGAGACCAGCAGGATTCCTTTGTACATTTCTTGCAGGGCCTGTCTACTGGCAATGAATTCCCTCAGTTTTTGTTTATCTGGGAATGTCTTAATTTCTTTCTGACTTTTGGATGACAGTTTTGCTGGATATAGGATTCTTGATTGATAGTTGTTTTTAGTTTTAGTTTTTGTTGTTTTCCAGCACTTTGAATATATCAGACCACTGCCTTCTGGCCTCCAAAGTTTCTGATGAGAACTCTGATAATCTAATTCAGAAGTCCTTGTATTAGTTCCTTCTTTCTTGCTTTAAGATTTTCTCTGTCTTTGAAAAGTCTGAGTACAGTGTGTCTTGTTGTGACTCTGAGTTCATCTTACTTGGAGTTTGTTGAGCTTCTTGGATGTTTATGTTTTTCATCAAATTTGGGATGTTTTCAGCCATTATTTCTTTGTACATTTTCTCTTTCTTTTTCTCTCTCTCTTCTGCTTTTGGGCCTTCCATGATGTTGCTTTCCTTGATGGTACCCTTCAGGCACTTTAGGCTTTGTTTATTTTTCTTCAGTCTTTTTTCTTTTTCCCAAATGTGATAATTTTAGTAGTCCTGTCTTTACATTTACTGATTTTTTTTTTCCCTGCCTGCCTGTATTTGCCTCTGATTCTCTTGTGAATTTTTACAATTCAGTTTTTGTCCTCCAAAAATTCTGTTTGGTTCTTTTTAGGCTTTTCATCTCTTTGTTAATATTTTCGTTTTGTTCACATGACATTTTCTTGACTTTCTCCACATCTTTTTTTAGCACTTTGAGCATCTTTAATTTAGTTGTTGTAAAGTCTTTGTCTAGTAGATCTGTCATCAGCTATCTTTCAGGGGTGGTTTCTTTTGATTTGTTTTTTTATTTGAATGGGCCATACTTTTCTATTAATTTGCATGCTTTGTGATTTTTTTGGCTGAAATGTGGTAACTCTGGAAATCATTTTCTCCCCCATTCCCAGTGTTTGCAGTTTTTGTTATTTTGTTTTGTTTTTTAAATTATTGTAGGCTATCTCTGTGCCAAGGATCAGACTAAGGTGTAAACTTAAGGTCTTCTCAGGCATTTTCTCAGCCTTCCCAGGCTTATGTAATCACTTTCTCATTTTCCCTGTGTCTGCAGTTGCTTTCGAGTGTCCTGGTCCCTAATGTCTGGCTTCCAAAGGGGGGGAGGAGAAAAATGAAAAGGGGGAAGGGCAGTAGTCCTTTATATCTCCTGGGAGTCACTTAAGCCGAGGGGGAAGGGCTTGCAAATGGGGGTAGGTGCAACAACAATTTGCACCTCTTTTCAAATTTTTGTCTGCACCTCTGTGATCAGAAGCAGCAATCAGTGATCAGAGCCCAGATCTCTGATATTTGTTGGACAGTCATTTTTGTCTACCTGGCTCCTGAAAGCTGTGTAGGTTGGTTCAGGAACATGTACACGGCTGCTTACCATAGAGTTGGGGGGTGAACAGCTGCTATGTGGTAAGAGTTGAAATTAGCTGCAATTTACTATTCAGTTCTTGCCCTGGAAGTTGCAAGCTCCAGAATTTCCAAAATAGTTACGTCAGACACATTCTGCTAGTGCAGCTTTGTCTGGGTGAGGACAGTCTTAGGTCTAGAATAGTAGTGACCTCCTTTCTTCTTATGCCTTCTGAGATACAAAATTATTGCAAAGCAATCCAGAAACTGATACCGTGGCCAGGCCTTAATTAGTGGGCATCAGCTTCTCATGGTTAAAAATACGAGAGGGATCCAAAAAAACCCGGAATTTATTTATAAAAAATTGTGTATTTATTTTTACATGCTTAAACTTCAGTCACCTTCAAAGTACTCTTCGTTTGATGCAATACACCTATCGAAATGCTTTTTTCGCTGCTCAAAACAGTTTTTGAACTCGTCAATTTTGGTGTCTTTTGGTGTTTCTGCCATTTTTTTTTTTTAGTTTCACTTCTTCCACACTGGCAAAATGTTTCCCTTTGAGGACTTTTCATCTGGGGAAACAAAGAAAAAGTCACTTGGGGTGAGATTGGGTGGCTAGGGAGGTTGGGGTGGGGCATGAGAGTAATGCTGTTTTGGGTAAAAACTGCTGAGTACTCAGTGTGATGTGGGCAGGTGTGCTCATAAATTGACCTGTCATGAAATGAGCAAACGTGTTGAAAGAATTGCCAAAAAAATATTTTCTGAAGCCGAATGCAGCCTCTCACAACAACGCTACCTGGTATACTGATGCCAACAGGTTTCTAGAACACTTACCTAGTGGAGGAAACCTGTACTATAAGGAACCCACCTCCAAAAGATAATTTGGGGGTTTTTTAAGTGTCCCCTTGTATATGTGGATTTCTCCCTCATCACTAAGCAGATTTTGTTACATGTGTCACTGCTTGAGGAGAGAGACTGGAGGCAGGGAGTCAGTTAGAAAACATCTTGTAGGAAGTCTTATGGATCTAGTTCTTCTACTGCTGTATTCTAGGTATGGAATCATATCATCATCTGAAGGCCTAGGATTGGGGTCTCTTCAACACATATAGTCTCTGAGCAAATTGTAAAATGTGCTCTTCCTCTGGGTAGCAACCAGGTGCCAGAGTTCATTCCTTGGGGCTGAAACCTTCTCCCTCCCTGGGGCTCCTCTGGGTTGTGCACAGATTACCTAAACCTTCCAGTGGCCCTTGGTTTGTAGTACAGATTATATAGTTTAACAGACCTGGGTGGAATCCCAGCGCTACTTGCTACTGTGTGGCCTTGAGCAAGGTACTTGGAACCTCAGTTTTTCTTTCTTTCTTTCTTTCTTTTTTTCTTTGAGTTGGAGTCTTACTCTGTCACCCAGGCTAGAGTGCAGTGGCACGCTCACAGTCACCCCAGCCTTGACCTGCTGGGGCCAGGAGATCCTTCTGCCCCAGTCTTTCAAGTAGCTGGAACTACAGGTGAGCACCATCATGCTTGGCTAATTTTTTGATCTTATTGTAGAGACAAAGTCTTGCCAAGTTGCCCAGGCTGGTCTTGAGCCCCCGGGCTCAGGCAGTCCTCTCACCACCGCCTCCCAAAGTGCTAAGATTACAGGTGTGAGCCATCATGTCTGGCCTGGAACCTCAGTCTTTCAACTGTAAACTCTCACCACATTGCTGTGGGATTTGGTGAGATAACATAGGTTCAGCCCTTAGCACCATGACCAGAACATGCTAAGCCCTCTGTTGGTGCTATGATTATTATTACTCACTGGGGCTTTGTTATAACTTTGTATTTATCTTTGTATGTTTTAGTGTTAAATTCTCAAATGGATAAGCCCCTATTGATAAGCACCTCTATACTCCTCTGTAAAATGAGGTGTTATCTATGTCTAGGAGTTTCTTTGCCTCTGACATCCGTGGTTCTGACTGCTGGATTGCTTTATTCACGTGCCATTTGGATGTAAGATATACTTGTCCATCAGGGAAAAGATGAAGTAGGCATGGAGGGAATCAGTGTTTATTAATTGTCTACTATTGGGAGGCTCTTTATATTGTAATCTCATTTGTTCTTTGTAACAATTGAGAAATTGAAGCTGAGGGAAATTGAGTAATTCACTTAAAGTCACATGCAGCTAGTAAAAGACAAAGCCAGGATCAGATTAAATTTATTTATCCTTTTCCTGTTCCCTACTTCTTCTGGGGGCCACAAGGAGATCTTTGGGATTCCTCATAATTATTGCTCTGTCTACTAACTATTTAATTTTTCTCTAGTGTAGACATCTTACTTTTGTTTCTGGAACTAATTAGAGAAAAAATTTAAGCAAGCTTCTCTCTATCTCTTTATTTTTATTTTTAAGCAGATCTCTTTCTTACAGGTAGCAGTAGCTGATGTGCAATTTGGCCCCATGAGGTTTCATCATGATCAACTTCAGGTAATAATGAACCATTCTGTAATTGTTCACATATCGATTTTCCTTAGAAGGGTTTGTGGGGAGGATCTAAAGTTAAATGTTTGCAGTAGTCTTCCATTTAGACAATAGCATTGCATCGGTGTTAAACTTCCTGAACTTGATAACAGTGTTATAGTTATATAAGAGAATGTCTTTTCTTTAAAAATACCCATTGAGGTATTTAGAGATGAAAAAGTGCTTGCAACCTACTTTAAATTGGTTCAACAATAAAGAAAATAATATGTATACTTGTGTGTGCATGTGTGTGTTTAGAGGGAGAGAGAAAGCAAATCGAAGGTGGCAAAATGTTAATTGATGTGGAGGAAGGGTTTCCTGGCATTCATTGTCATTCACAAGTTTTCTGTATGTTTGAAATTTTCCAAAATAAAAAGTAAAAAGATTATCTGTTGTATTGCTGCATCAGTTGTATCAGAGAGAAAATATCTGCAAATCCAAAATATGAGGCAGAAAATAACCAATTGACATTTAGCCAAATTCTTAGGGGTTTTCTGCACAAAAGCACATTTCAGTATTACATTTGAGAATATGTGAAAAGGCCTGACAGAAACGGGTGTTAGTTCTTTGCATTTATGGCCTCTGGGCAGCTAGGTAAACTTAAAGGAAAAGCTGGCTGGGCTCGGTGGCTCAGTGTGTAATCCCAGCACTTTGAGAGGCCGAGGTGAAAGGATTGCCTGAGCTGGCAGGTTCAAGACCAGCCCAGGCAACTTGGCAAGACCTTGTCTCTAAAATAAATAAATAAAAATTAGCCGAGTATGGTAGCGTGCACCTGCAGTTCTAGCTACTTGGAAGGTTGAGATGGAAGGATCGCTGGAGCCCAACAGGTTGACACTGGGGTGGCTGTGAGTGTACAACTGTACTCCAGCCTGGGCAACAGAGTGAGACTCCAACTCAAAAAAAAAAAAGAAGTAAGCCTTAGTAGGTTTTCTGTCAGCTTTGCAGTCTGTCTCATTGGCTACTCCACCTGGATCCTACCACTGTTGTCCCCATTGTCAGTCTGGTTCTGAAGGGATGGAGCAGTGGTACTCCTGAACCAGATTGCAGATAAGGACGGGAAAGGGGGCTGCCTGGATAGGGCAGAGGCAGCAGATCCAGGCCTCACTTGATCTAGGCCAGGACTTACCTGATCTGGGCCAGGCCCCAGGATTGCCAGCCACTGTCCTGAGTTGGAGCACAGATGCTGCCTCTCGCGTCTGATGCTGTTCTTGTGTCACTTAAGTGGCAAGCTTTGAAATATAAAATTTTGGTCTCTTTTAATTGAAGTGATTTTTTCTTAAACTCGGAGGAATTACATAAAATCTGGAGCCAAACCTTTAAATACGTTATTTAAAGGGTTAAATGTTCCGGTAGTTTGACTGAGATGTTAGCACTTGCCAGATTTATCCACTTTACTTTCTGTTAGCTAAAATAAATATTTGTGTGATTTAATTCATTTCGTTTTAAGATAAAATGCTAGTCAAACCTCTGTTGAGTTCTCCAGTGGCTTTATTAGCAAAACAAGTAGGTATATGATCTCTATGCTTGGTCTTTCCAACTAAGAGCAGATAGAAAGTAACACTGACTTGCGGGGGAAGGGAAGGGGATTGGGGGGACAGGGCAGGGAGGACTGAGTGATCCCGTCCCTGAGTTATATGTAGGAGAAGAATTTGTATTGATAGATTAATAAGGTTACACCTGTATCCTCGCCTTGAAAACAATTGGGAGTTTTCTGTGGCTTGTTAAGAAATGACAATTTTAACATCTTTTCTTAAAAAAGTGTTTGTGCTCTTTTGATTCAGGTACTTTTAGTGTTTACCAAAGAAGATAACCAGTGTAACGGATTCTGCAAGGCATGTGAAAAAGCAGGGTTTAAGTATACAGTCACCAAGGAGGCTCAGGCTGTCCTTGCCTGTTTCATGGACAAATATCATGACATCATCATCATAGACCACAGAAACCCTCGACAGCTGGATGCAGAGGCACTGTGCAGGTAAGCCTGAGACTTGGTACTAAATAGTCCTATGGACCTTTGTGACAATAAACGCAGCCTGGAAATAGATTAAGTCTCATTTAAGTTGACATCCACGCATAAAAAATAAGCAGGACATTAGAAGCTCATTATTTCTAGAACTGATCTTTATCTCTTTTGTCTTTGCTTTACTCTGCTTAAAACAGTAAAAAGGCTGGGCTTGGTGGCTCATCCTGTAATCCCAGCACTTTGGGAGGCTGAGGTGAGTGGATTGCCTGAACCCGCAAGTTCGAGACCCGCCAGGCAAATTGGTGAGACCTCATCTCTACAATAAATCAAAAATTAGCCGGGCGTGGTAGCGTGTGCCTGTAGTTCCAGCTACTTGGAAGGCTGAGGCGGAAGGATCACCGGAGCCCAGCAGGTCGAGGCTGCGGTGGCCCGGAGTATGCCACTGCACTCCAGTCTAGGCGACGGAGTA